>JAKUCM010001726.1:0-43576 GCA_023374145.1 Lepidium sativum
TGTTCAGAAGATGTGTTTCAGAAGAGGAAGTCAATGAATTTTGGAACACTGTCAGGGATCTACTTCAGGAGGCACACCTTTGCTGCATTCAAAACAGCACAGAAAATACCTTCAATCCGGGTTATGGTGGCCATCGATTTTTAAAGACTGCCAAGAGTTCATATCCAGATGTGATTGCTGCCAAAGAATGGGCAGTATAAGCAAGAGGAATGAGATGCCGCAGAATCCGATCTTGGAGATAGAAGTGTTTGACTGTTGGGGAATCGATTTTCATGGGACCATTTAAGCCTCCTTCTTTAGGAAACAGTTTCATTTTGGTTGCTGTGGATTATGTCTATAAATGGGTAGAAGCTATTGCAGCTCCTACAAACGATGCAAAGGTGGTAGACTTAAGCTCTTCAAACACATATATTTCCCAGATTTGGTGTGCCAAGAGTTGTGATTAGCGATGGAGGATCCCATTTTGTCAACAAGGTTTTCGAGAATTTGCTTAGGAAACATGGGGTTAAACACAAAGTGGCAACTCCTTATCATCCTCAAACCAGCGGACAAGTTGAAGTCTCTAATAGATAGATCAAATCGATTTTGATGAAGATAGTTGGGCTGTCAAAACGTGATTGGGCCGCCAAATTAGATGATACTCTTTGGGCCTATAAGACTGCTTTCAAAACACCTATTGGCCGCACACCTTTTCAATTGCTCTATGGAAAATCCTGCCATTTACCAGTTGAGATAGAGTACAAGTCAATTTGGGCAACCAAAATATTGAACTTCGATATCAAGACAACACAAGAAAAAAGGCAGATGGACCTACATGAGCTTGAAGAAATCAGACTCGAAGCATATGACAGCTCAAAAGCATACAAGGATCGAAAAAAAGCAGCTCACGACAAAAGGATCCAGCGGAAAACAATCAAAGTTGGTGATCAAGTGCTTCTCTTTAACTCAAGACTCAAGCTATTTCCCGGAAAATTGCGATCAAGTGGTCTGGTCCATTCAAAGTACTGCAAGTTTTACCTTATGGAGCAGTCACTTTAGCTAATAGCATGGAGAAGGATTCACTGTGAACGGTCATAGAGTAAGCCTTACTTGGCCAACAGCACGATTCCCGAGGGAACTTCGGTTCTGCTCGATGAACCACCTCCTCTCCAATAAATAGGAAGAAGTCGAGCTTGAGACTATAAACAAGCGCAGTTGGGAGGCAATCCCAAAGGTATCCTCTGCATATACATTCAATTTTTAAGAAGACTCTTCTTCCAACTCTCTCTTTCTCAGCCATACTCTCCTCAATTCTCAATCAGATTCTCTTCTTCTCTAATCACATACTATTGAGAATTTTCACATGGTATCAGAGCATAAGATCTCTTATGACTCATTTAATCCGCTGAAACTCTCTAATTCTCTTATCTAATCTGCTGAAACTTTCTCTCTCTTCTTGAAACTCCATTGTTTTGAAAGCTCCATCTTTCTGTCCAAATCTCTCTGTTTCTTTCCTCTGTGTCAAACCTGATGGATAACTTAAAGCTTGTTGGTATTCATGTCACTCTCAAGGGAGTGAACTACTTGTTATGGTCTAGAACCATAAAATCTGTGTTGTGTGGTCGTGGACTTTGGGCTCATGTTGAAGGAGGAGCTCCAAAGAGGATGGCTAGGTCTGTTGAAAAAGAAAAGAAAGGTGAAGCTAGTGGAGTTGTGGCTGTAGAGGATGAGGACGCTAAGTGGTACCAAGATGACCAAGTAGCTCTTGTTATCATGCAAAGCTCTCTTGACCCAGCAATCCATGAAGCTTATTCCTACTGTGAGAGTGCTAAGCAATTATGGGACACTCTCAAGAAGGTTTATGGCAACCTATCAAACCTCAGCCGTGTGTATGAGGTGAAGAAAGCTATCAATGATCTCAGCCAAGAAGATATGGAGTTCACTCAATGGTTTGGGAAGTATAGATCTCTTTGGGCTGAGCTTGACATGCTAAGACCCCCAACGGTGGACCCAACGGTGTTAGGTGAAAGACTTGAGCAAGACAAGGTCTTTGGTCTTATGATGAACCTAAACCCAGCCTATGGTGACCTAGTTAGGCATCTTTTGAGGCAAGACAAGCTGCCAAGCTTGGAGGAAGTGTGTGGATCCATTCAAAGAGAACAAGGTTCAAGAAGTCTTCTTGGTGGTAAGGGGGAGCTTACTATGGCTAACAAAGCTTCATACCGACCAGAGGAGAAGAAGGTGTGGATATGTGACCATTGCAAGAAGAAAGGTCACTCTAAGGACCGCTGTTGGATACTTCATCCCCACCTCAAGCAAAACAGATGGGAAAAGGCAAAAGCGAATCTTGCAACTGAAGGAATGGAGGCTCAAACCATCACAGCAGCCAGCACATCATCTCAAATGGTTGAAGGAAAGGCTATGACTGTAAACCACAATGAATATGTGAAGAAATCAGACCTTGAAGAGCTCATCAAATCCATCAATGCACTCAAAGATTCTGGTATCTCTTATCATGCTTCAAAATTTTCGGATCAAATTGTGGTAGATTCTGGTGCATCTCATAATATGATTAAGAACCCTAGGTTGATTAGCAATTTGAAACCAGCCTTAGGGAATGTGATTATTGCTGATGGTAAAAGAGTTCCTATTAGAGGCATTGGTGATTTAAAATTGTTTGATAAGAGCTCTAAAGCCTTTTACATGCCATCATTTACCTCAAATTTGTTGAGTGTAAGCAAGACTGTTAGTGATCTTAATTGTAGAGCTATATTTGAGCCTAACAAAGTTTGTTTTCAGGATATTAAGAGTGGCAAAGTCCTTGGAGAAGGTGTCACCAAAAATGGATTATATCTCCTTGAAGATGTGGAGAAAGATCCGAATTTATCTTTACCTTTATCTTGCTTATCTAGTTCTTGTAGTAATGATGAGAATGTTTTATGGCATGCTAGACTTGGTCATCCTCATTCACGTGCTTTAGGATTGTTATTGCCTAGTATTTCCTTTAAAAATGATGATTGTGAGGCTTGTATACTTGGTAAACATTGTAGATCGGTGTTTCCCAAGTCCTCAACCGTTTATGAACATTGTTTTGAATTAATTCACTCAGATGTGTGGTCTTCTCCTTGTGAGTCTAGAGAAAACCATAAGTATTTTGTCACCTTTATAGATGAGAAATCCAAGTACACTTGGTTAACTTTGTTACCTTCAAAAGATAGGGTGCTAGAGGCTTTTACCAATTTCCAAACCTATGTGACTAACCATTATAATGCAAAGATTAAAATCATAAGAACAGATAATGGAGGTGAATACACAAGCAACTCATTCAAACAACTTGTAGCCAAACTCGGAATAATGCATCAAACAAGCTGCCCGTACACCCCTCAACAAAATGGTGTGGCTGAAAGGAAGAATAGACACCTTATGGAGGTTGCTAGAGCCATGATGTTCCACACTAATTGTGAGTTTGAGTACACAATGCGAAAACTTTAGAGAATAAGAGATTGGAGAGTGTTTTGAGAGAATATGAAGAGAGCTTCCATTAAAACTCCATAGATCCTAAAAGATACAATTGTTCCTCTTAAATAAACAGAAAAATCGCAAAGGAGAAGAAGAGAAGAGAGAAGAAGTCGCTGGAAGCTGGAGGGGACCACCTGAGGTCGTTGGCGGCTGGAGGGGACCACCTGCTCTTCACGCGTCCAGCCGGGACCACTCTGAAGCTGCACGCGCCCAACGGTCATATTCCCGGGACCACTTTGACCGTTGGGGAAGACCCATACACCCTCTCCATCTAACGGTCGCCTCACACCTTGCTTCCCAAGTCTCATTGCCTTGCGCCCTACGTCTTCACGCCTTGCGTCTCACGGCTTCTCTTTTTCCCGAAGTCGCGCCCAACCGAAGTGATGCGCGTCTTCCGATCTTCCTAAGGATAAATGTCACTAGGCCTCTGGGATTTTGTTGGTGTGGCCTAGTGAGGATGCTTGGCCAATACTCCCCCTCAAGCTAAGCCGCAATGTAATAGAGACTTAGCTTGGAAACCCCAAAGCATACACCTCGGTAAAAACCTCACAAAGGAAAACCCATTGGGACAAAACCTTTATGAGGGAAAAAGAGCATGTATACTTTGAGGTTAGGAGACATGAGGTCAAGGGCAGTCAAGGCTTACAAGTCCAAGTTTGCCATAAATATGGTTGCAAACCTTGGAGCTTGCTGCCTTGGTGAAGATGTCTGCCAATTGGTCTCCACTTGGTGTGTAACACGGAAGGGTCACTCCCTGAGCTATGCGTTCCCGAACTTTGTGGCAGTCTACTTCAATACTCTTGGTCCTCTCATGAAAGACTGAGTTGTTGGCTATGTGAATCGCTGCTTGATTGTCGCAATGCATTATGGTCGGTTCATTGGTGTCATACCCTAGATCTTTGAGAATACTCCGGAGCCATACCAACTCATCCGTTAGTTTCCTCATTGCTCGGTATTCTGCTTCTGCGGTAGAGCAAGCCACCACCTTTTGCTTCTTGGTCTTCCAAGTCACCAAGTTCCCTCCAATGAATGTGCAAAAACCAGTAGTAGACTTCCTATCGTTCCTATCACCTGCCCAATCAGCATCACAATATCCAGATATTGTAGTACTATTATGCTTACCCATCCAAATGCCTTGGCTGGAACTCCCTCTTAGGTACCGAAGGATGCGCTCAAGCATTGACCAATGATGCTTTGTGGGAGTTTGCATGTACTGACTGACTTGGTTTACTGCAAAACAGAGGTCAGGACGAGTTATGGTAAGGTAAATAAGCTTACCTACAAGTCGCCTGTACAGCATTGGATCCTCATATGGCTCAACCGCATTCTCCCCCTCTCGATGAGCCTTGTAACCATCATCAATCGGTGTTTTGACAGACTTAGAAGTCTCCATTCCTGTCTCACACAACAAATCTAAAGTGTACTTTCGTTGAGAGAGAAATAAGCCGTCCGAGAAACGACAAATCTCAATCCCTAGAAAGTACGTCAACTCCCCCAAGTCTTTGATGTCAAAAACAGAATGAAGATAAGACTTAGTTTGGGAGATACCTTCCTTATCATCGCCGGTGATGATAAGGTCATCCACATAAATGAGCACAACCACAATTCCTTGATTCCGCCGGAAGGTGAACAAAGTGTGATCGGCTTCAGACTTTACAAAACCACGATCACGAAGGGTATGGCTCAGTTTATGATACCAAGCTCTTGGAGATTGCTTCAGCCCATAGATGGCTTTCCTAAGCCGGAGAACCTTTCCTGGATCAAACCTAGACTCAAGTCCCGGCGGTGGAGTCATATACACTTCCTCCTCAAGCTCTCCTTGAAGGAAAGCGTTCTTGACATCCATCTGCCATAAATCCCAAGATAGATTAGTAGCTAAGGAAAGCACAACCCTTACCGTATGAAGCTTGGCAACCGGAGCAAAGGTGTCTGTATAATCCTTCCCGTAGGTTTGAGTAAAGCCGCGTGCAACAAGACGTGCCTTGTAGCGTTCAATCTCTCCATTAGCCTTATACTTAATGGTAAAGACCCATTTGCAAGAGACGGCTTTCTTTCCCGGAGGAAGTTCAGCCTCAGCCCATGTGTTATTGACATCCATTGCGGCGGCTTCAGCATTCACCGCCTCCATCCAGGCAGGGTTTTGACTAGCTTCAGCAAATGTCTTGGGTACCTGATCCAGCTCAATCTTCCCAAGAAAAGCTTTAAACTGAGATGGTACAAGGTTCATAGAGAATACCGCTTGAGTTGGATGAGCTATTGCAAAGGCATTGTAGTATGTCCGTGTTTCTACCCATCGTGAAGGATCCTTACGCACCCTTGTACTACGACGAAGTGGTTGAATGGGCTGAGAATCACGAACCAGAACAGACCCATCATCATGCAAGCCCGACGTCTCGGAAGTCACAGGCCGATCGGTATACGCGGTCGAGTTAGAGTCCTCGGCCGGATTGACAGTCGGAACTGGAGGAGACGTTGGGTAGGATGCGTCCGGAGCATTAGCAGAAGGACTATGAGTCGAGTCGGGAACAGCATGGGTATGTGTCTCGGTATCGGAAGGCACGGATCGATGCGGAGACTGTGAGCTCGAAGGACGCGTCCCAGCGGGTGCAGCATCCGTTTCCCGAGAGAGACCTAAATGTTGGAGGAGAAGCCGCAAGCTGGCGGCTCGGTCCAGATTTGGCTCGGACAAGTCCTGAAGGTCATCCCACGTAGTAGCATCATACAATCCTCTATCTTCCAAGAATTTGACATCACGAGACACATACACTCTTCTTGACTCCGGGTCATAACACTTATAGCCTTTTTGTGTCGGAGAATAGCCAATAAACATACACCGTTTACTTTTGGCTTCAAGCTTGTTGCGAAGATCTCCGGGAACTAAGACAAAACAAAGACACCCAAATACACGTAAGTGATCTAAATGTGGTTCAGTTTTGTTAAGTACCTTAAATGGAGACACATCCCGAAGAATCTTGGTAGGGGTTCGATTAATCAAATAGCATGTTGTCATGACAGCATCTCCCCAAAAATGTTTTGGAACGTGCATATGAAACATAATTGCTCGGGTTATTTCCATTAGATGTCGATTTTTACGTTCGGCTACACCATTTTGTTGCGGATTATAAGGGCAACTTGTTTGGTGAAGGATTCCTTGTTTGGCAAGGTGTTCTTGGAACACACGACTCATATATTCACCACCATTATCCGTTCGTAATACCTTCAATTTAGCATTAAAGTGATTAGTGATATAAGCTTCGAAATTTTTAAATGCATCAAACACTTTATCCTTCGATGGCATCAAGGTTATCCATGTGTATTTTGACTTCTCATCAATAAATGTCACAAAGTATCTATGTCTATCCCTAGATATGCACGGTGAAGTCCATACATCGGAATGAACTAGATCAAAGCAATTATCATAAATGGTTGATGATAAGGGATAAACCGTTTTGCAATGTTTTCCTAATATGCAAGCTTCACAATCACTAAAATTGTCAAAGGATAATTGAGGTAACATAAGGTTCAAAGCACGAAAATGAGGGTGGCCAGCCCTTGCATGCCAAACAGAGGGTTTCAAGCCAATAGCCGAATTCGAAAAACCAACATTAGTGTTATAAAACTTAGAAAACATCTTAGAATCTTCAAGGATGTACAATCCATCTTGGATTCTGCCTTCTCCGATCATGCTCCCAGTCTTAATATCCTGAAACTTAACACTATTAGGACCAAAGATAACATAACAATTTAGATCATTTACCACTTTCCTAACCGATAACAAGTTTGAGGAGAAACCGGGCATAAAGAAAGCTTTCATTTTCTTGTTAAGTAAGCCTAAATTCCCTACACCCCTAACCGATACCTTAGCTCCATTAGCAATTACCACACTCCCTAAAGCTGGTTCAATATCACTAATTAGCCCCCTATCACTAATCATGTGGTGAGAGGCTCCCGAGTCAATGATAATCGGCTTAAATAAGGAATGTGAGAAGAGACAAATACCAGAATCCCTTAGGGACTTAAGGGATTGAATAAGAGCTTCCAAGTCTGCCTTCTTAATCACCTCTCCTTGGAAAGAAGATGAGGCAGCAATTCCTTGTTCTTGCTGTCCAGCCAAAGAGGATGAACCCGAAGAGAAAGGAGCTAGAGACAATTGATTTGGTTCATCCGACTTCTCTTGAGTGAGGTTAGCCCTTGCTTCTTTGAACTTGGCTGGCTTAAGGTGTGGGTGAAGAATCCAGCACTTATCTTTGGCATGACCTTTCTTCTTACAATGCTCACATATTAGCCTCTTCTTATCTTCGGTCTTAACTTGAGCTTTGTTGGCAATTATTAGACCCGAACTTCCCTTTCTTTCCAATAGACCAATAGACCCTTGTTCCTTCTGGATTTGAGCACAAACTTCTTCAAGACTAGGAAGTGAATGAGTAGTAGCCGCAGTCCTCAAGATATGTTTAACAAGATCCGTGTAACATGGATTGAGATTCATCATCAAACCGAGAACTTTATCCTCTTCACTTCTACTCATAATTACCTTAGGCTCCAATGTCATTGGTCTAAGCATATCCATCTCAGCCCACAAAGATCTAAATCTACCAAAGTATTCCGTAAATTCCATGTCATCTTGATAAAGACTACTCAATTCCTTCTTAACCTCAAAAACCCGAGTAAGACTTGAAATATTACCATATACTTTCTTCAAGGATTCCCATAAGTCTTTAGCTGTCTCACAGTAGTAGTAGGCTTCTAATATGGGTTTGTCTAGTGATCCCAAGATGATAGATTTGACCGATTGATCCATGAGGAACCAATCATCATCCTCATCAAGCACTTCCTCATCTTCTTCACTTGATGTGGACTTCTTTAAGGGTCTATCTTTGACTATATGACTCCAATAGCCTTTCTTTGTGCAGATGGTAGTCTTTGCAGCTCTAGCCCACAGCAAGTAATTCGGCCCTTTAAGCATAATAGGAACCACTTGTAGTTTACTTGGATCCATTTTGAGAAGGAAAGATTACACCTTTTTTGTGCCGGCTGAGAAATGACCCAAAGAGAGGCTTAAAAAGTTGAAGCTTTCTTGAAATCACGAACAGGAGAGACTAAAAGTCTTCTCTTAAGAACACCAGAGAGCACCACTTCAAGAAGAGAGAAAAGACTTGACCTTTTCCCTTTCACGCTTCCGGTAAGGCTTCACAAGAGAGATTTCGAGATTTCCTTGAGTTTGAATGAGAAAAGCTTACTCTTTTGATGCCAAAGCTCACCAAAGATCCCAGCTTTTCTGTATATAGGACTCAAAGATAGCCTTTTTCTTCAAAACTTTGAGAAGAGCCGCAAGGAGGATGCGCCCCGGAGGTAGAACCCAAGCTTTCCACGGCGAGTTTTGAATTTCAAGGACTAAACAATAGAGAAGAAAAACAGAGAGTGATGAAAAGAGATTAATGGAAGCATAGTGAGAGGATATCACTGCTCTGATACCATGTGAGTTTGAGTACACAATGCGAAAACTTTAGAGAATAAGAGATTGGAGAGTGTTTTGAGAGAATATGAAGAGAGCTTCCATTAAAACTCCATAGATCCTAAAAGATACAATTGTTCCTCTTAAATAAACAGAAAAATCGCAAAGGAGAAGAAGAGAAGAGAGAAGAAGTCGCTGGAAGCTGGAGGGGACCACCTGAGGTCGTTGGCGGCTGGAGGGGACCACCTGCTCTTCACGCGTCCAGCCGGGACCACTCTGAAGCTGCACGCGCCCAACGGTCATATTCCCGGGACCACTTTGACCGTTGGGGAAGACCCATACACCCTCTCCATCTAACGGTCGCCTCACACCTTGCTTCCCAAGTCTCATTGCCTTGCGCCCTACGTCTTCACGCCTTGCGTCTCACGGCTTCTCTTTTTCCCGAAGTCGCGCCCAACCGAAGTGATGCGCGTCTTCCGATCTTCCTAAGGATAAATGTCACTAGGCCTCTGGGATTTTGTTGGTGTGGCCTAGTGAGGATGCTTGGCCAATACTAATGTCCCAAAACGTTTTTGGAGTGATGCGGTGATGACAGCTTGTTACGTGATTAATCGACTTCCTACCAAAGTGTTAAAGGATGTCTCTCCATTTGAGGTACTAACTCAAACAAAACCATCAATTAATCATTTACGTGTGTTTGGTTGTGTTGGCTTTGTTTTGGTACCAGGAGATCAAAGAAACAAGTTAGAGGCTAAAAGTACTAAAGGAGTGTTTGTTGGATACTCGACAACTCAAAAAGGATATAAGTGTTACATCCCAGAGACGAGGAGGGTGCTTGTATCTCGGGATGTGAAGTTTATAGAGACAAAGGGGTACTATGACGTAAAGAATTGGTCAGAGTTACAAGGACTATCTGAAAATGCTCAATCAGGTCCCTCAAGTCGTGCCACTTCCTTGCGAAACATTTTGGAGAAGATTGGAGTGGTGGCTGCCAATCCTCCTCAATCCACATCCCATGATGCCACGCCTCGACAACATCACTCATCTGTTGACGGTCGAATCCACCATAGGACTGATGATGGTCCAAGTACACTTGCCAACAATAACCCGAGTGTTGATAACCATGTGACTATAAACCAATATGAGGAGGACTCAAACAGTGTTCCGATAAATGAGGAGGAGTCAGCACCCTTGGGAGAAAACCATGCAGAGGCAGAATCAAGTGCTAATGAACCAACAAACCAACTTCTAAGGCGTAGCACAAGAGTGAGGAAGAATCCATCCAATTGGGTTAACACACGTGTGTACTATAACAACAAGGCAGTAGCTCATCCAACACAAGTTATGTGCACCTTAGCCCACGTTCCAATAGCTCATCAAGCTTTTACCAGCAAGATTGATCAACACTTCATCCCTAATACCTATGAAGAAGCCAAGGAGCACAAGGTTTGGAGAGATGCTGTGGATAATGAGCATGGAGCAATGGAGAGGAATCACACTTGGGACGAATCTGAACTTCCAAAAGGGAAGAAGGCTGTAACGTCAAGATGGCTTTTCACCATCAAATACAAAAGTAATGGAGAAATTGAACGCCACAAATCAAGACTTGTAGCGAGGGGGTTTACTCAAACCTATGGAGAAGACTACCACGACACATTTGCTCCGGTTGCCAAACTCCATACGGTACGTGTAGTGTTGTCTTTAGCTACTAATCTTGATTGGGAATTGTGGCAGATGGATGTCAAGAATGCATTCCTACAAGGAGAACTGGAGGATGAGGTATACATGCATCCTCCACCGGGATTGGAGCACATTGTGGCACCAGGAAATGTCTTAAGGCTTCGGAAAGCTATCTATGGTCTTAAACAATCTCCTAGAGCTTGGTATCATAAGTTGAGTCAAACCTTACGTGACCATGGATTTAGGAAGTCTGAGGCAGACCACACCCTCTTCACACTACAAGGTAAGGATGGAATTGTTGTTGTCCTTGTGTATGTGGATGATATCATCATCACCGGGAGTGACAAAACGGGTATCAAAGGTATCAAAACACACCTTCATTCTGTTTTTGACATTAAGGATTTGGGCGAAATGAAGTACTTTCTTGGCATTGAAGTGTGCCGATCGAAGGAAGGCCTCTTCTTGTCTCAAAGGAAGTACACATTTGATCTTTTGAATGAGTGTGATGTAGGTACCAGGATTGCAAAGACACCACTTGAAGATGCCTACAAAGCAACGTGCAAGGGGGAGAAAGATGATGAACCATTTGAAGATGTACATCTATACAGGAAAATGGTTGGTAAGTTGATCTATCTTACTATAACTAGACCGGATTTGTGTTTTGCAGTGAACCGAGTAAGTCAACATATGCAAGCACCGAAGAAGTGCCATTGGGAAATGGTGGATCGCATCTTGAGATATCTCAAAGGAACTTCAGAGCAAGGCATATGGATGGGAAGAAATGACAACACAACTCTTGTTGGATACTGTGATGCGGATTGGGCTGGAGATAGGCAAGACCGCAAGTCCACCACCGGGTATTGCACGTTCCTTGGAGGCAATTTAGTCACTTGGAAGAGCAAGAAGCAGAAGGTGGTGTCATGCTCAAGTGCCGAGGCTGAATATAGAGCTATGAGGAAGCTCACAGATGAACTTATATGGCTAAAGGCGTTGCTCAAAGATTTGGGGATTGAGACTCAAGAACCAATCACAATGCATTGTGATAATCAAGCTGCCATTCACATTGCCTCTAACTCAGTCTTCCATGAAAGAACAAAGCATATAGAGGTTGATTGCCACAAGGTTCGAGAAAAGGTGGAGCAAGGAGTGATCTTGCCATGTTACACAAGGAGCTCAGATCAATTGGCTGACATTTTCACTAAGGCTGCAAGCTCAAAGGTGTGTGAGTTTGTATATGAGAAGCTTGGACTAATTAATTTGTCCAAGGCGTAACAATGAACCATACTCTTTTTCCCTTAGTTGGTTTTGTCCCAAAAAGGGTTTTCCACTAAGGTTTTTAACGAGGTGGGGAGTTACAACTTTCAAGCTTGTTCCTAATGATCCACATTATGGATTCAAGCTTGAGGGGGAGTGTTAAACTAAAAGAGTTAAATAGCTGGAGTATAAGACAAGCTTCAGTTGGAGTGCTAAACAAGGAACCGAGTAAAAGGAAGGGTCTAACTACAAAGAAGAACTTGGTTAGCATTGTTGGAAAGGAACTAAGTCACATGTGTGGTAACTTGGCTCAGAAAAGTCACATGTGACTCCTTGAAGACCGTTGGAACATATTGGGAAAAGTCTTCCCTTCCCTTTTGTTATGGCAGATTTGGTTTGTACCCATTTCGGGTAAGTTTTGTCTTTAGTGTTTGGACTGTATAAAAGAGTGTAATGTGTATGTATAGGTAGGGTTTTCGTGTGCTCTTACTATATATATGTTGTAAACCACATTTGTAAAGCTTAAGAAATAAGAAGACTCTTCTTCCAACTCTCTCTTTCTCAGCCATACTCTCCTCAATTCTCAATCAGATTCTCTTCTTCTCTAATCACATACTATTGAGAATTTTCACACAAGGGTCATTTGAGGAGTCAAAGAAGTGATTAATGCATTTTGCATTTCCATGATAGATTTATTATTCCTTGTTTTTCCTAAGTTGTCTTGGGAATGTCCAAGCTTCTTCTTCTTCCTCTCCTTTATATTTTCGTGGCCTACATTAGAAAAGACAATCTATCTTTTTATAAAAAAAAACCTCTTTTAAGTATAGATTCATGGATCAGTTTTTGTTTGTCGATTATTGATCTTTTTCCACTTATCAAAGGGTCTTCCGCAACCTTTTGTGGCGTCAATCATTCCACCATATTGTGTTTGAGTCGTAAGTCGTCTCTAACCCAAGAATATCCATCTTTGAACTCGTCTTTAAGTTTGTTTGTTGTCTCAAAGTCGAGCAACCTAACTCCATATCCTCCAAGTGACGAAATTGGGATTGATTCCTTTGTGGGATCGTATCATACCTTCTAGATTAAGGCAAAAATGATCGTATTGCAACCTATGAAAACACTATAAGTAGGCTTTGCACACTATCTCATGTCAAAGTGACATTACATTGCGTTGAACTTACTATAAGAGATCACATGTGTTCAAGGATCTTACGAACATGGATAACTCAAAGGATAAAACCTAGACTTCATAACTCATCTAAAGTAGTTCACGACATTTTCACCAAAGGACACACCTTCTAGATTAAGGCCAGAATGATCGTGTTGCAACCTAGGAAACTACCCTAAGTTGGCTAAGCCCACAATCGTATGTCAAAACGACATTACATTGCGTTGAACTTATTAAATGAGATCACATGTGTTGAAGGATCATATGAACATGGATAACTCTACGAATTAAGCTAGACTTTATAACTCAACTAAAGTAGTTCACGACATGTTCTCCAAACGACATACCTTGATATAAGAATGGGAAGCTCCATTTCAATCTCGAACTCAAGAATCGATTGGTGGAATTTGAGTTCAACTTCAGCACCATTGGAACGTGGAAATGGCTATGGAACCAAGAAGAAGAGTGATCCCATGTAACACATTCCTACCTTGATGCTTGAGATGAGTATTCAAGAAGATTAACCAAAGAGTGTGCAGTCCGATTACACTCTTTTTCCCTTAAGTGACTTTTATCCCATTGGGTTTTCTCCTTAAGGTTTTTAATGAGGTAATTGGGCTACACTATCAAGAGCCTCTTTTGGTTAATGAGTTTTAAGCCCATAAGAGATCCAAAAACGTGGCTTAAGACTCCAAGGGTCATTTGAGGAGTCAAAGAAGTGATTAATGCATTTTGCATTTCCATGATAGATTTATTATTCCTTGTTTTTCCTAAGTTGTCTTGGGAATGTCCAAGCTTCTTCTTCTTCCTCTCCTTTATATTTTCGTGGCCTACATTAGAAAAGACAATCTATCTTTTTATAAAAAAAAAGCCTCTTTTAAGTATAGATTCATGGATCAGTTTTTATTTGTCGATTATTGATCTTTTTCCACTTATCAAAGGGTCTTCCGCAACCTTTTGTGGCGTCAATCATTCCACCATATTGTGTTTGAGTCGTAAGTCGTCTCTAACCCAAGAATATCCATCTTTGAACTCGTCTTTAAGTTTGTTTGTTGTCTCAAAGTCGAGCAACCTAACTCCATATCCTCCAAGTGACGAAATTGGGATTGATTCCTTTGTGGGATCGTATCATACCTTCTAGATTAAGGCAAAAATGATCGTATTGCAACCTATGAAAACACTATAAGTAGGCTTTGCACACTATCTCATGTCAAAGTGACATTACATTGCGTTGAACTTACTATAAGAGATCACATGTGTTCAAGGATCTTACGAACATGGATAACTCAAAGGATAAAACCTAGACTTCATAACTCATCTAAAGTAGTTCACGACATGTTCACCAAAGGACACACCTTCTACACTAAGGCCAGAATGATCACGTTGCGACCTAGGACACCACCCTAAGTTGGCTTAGCACATATCGTATGTCAAAACGACATTACATTGCGTTGAACTTATTGAAAGAGACCAAATGTGTTGAAGGAGCATATGAACATGAATAACTAAAAGAATTAAGCTAGACTTCATAAGTCAATTAATTTAGTTCACGACATGTTTACCAAAGGACATACCTTCTAGATTAAGGCCAGAATGATCGTGTTGCAACCTAGGAAACTACCCTAAGTTGGCTAAGCCCACAATCGTATGTCAAAACGACATTACATTGCGTTGAACTTATTAAATGAGATCACATGTGTTGAAGGATCTTATGAACATGGATAACTCTACGAATTAAGCTAGACTTTATAACTCAACTAAAGTAGTTCACAACCTTTTCACCAAACGACATACCTTGATATAAGAATGGGAAGCTCCACTTCAATCTCGAACTCAAGAATCGATTGGTGGAGTTTGAGTTCAACTTCAGCACCATTGGAACGTGGAAATGGCTATGGAACCAAGAAGAAGAGTGATCCCATGTAACACATTCCTACCTTGATGCTTGAGATGAGTATTCAAGAAGATTAACCAAAGAATGTGTAGTCCGATTACACTCTTTTTCCCTTAAGTGAGTTTTATCCCATTGGGTTTTTCTCCTTAAGGTTTTTAATGAGGTAATTGGGCTACACTATCAAGAGACTCTTTTGGTTAATGAGTTTTAAGCCCATAAGAGATCCAAAAATGTGGCTTAAGACTCCAAGGTTCATTTGAGGAGTCGAAGAAGTGATTAATGCATTTTGCATTTCCAAGATAGATTTATTATTCCTTGTTTTTCCTAAGTTGTCTTGGGAATGCCCAAGCTTTTTCTTCTTCCTCTCCTTTATATTTTCGTGGCCTACATTAGAAAAGACAATCTATCTTTTTATAAAAAAAAAAACCTCTTTTAAGTATAGATTCATGGATCAGTTTTTGTTTGTCGATTATTGATCTTTTTCCACTTATCAAAGGGTCTTCCGCAACCTTTTGTGGCGTCAATCATTCCACCATATTGTGTTTGAGTTGTAAGTCGTCTCTAACCCAAGAATATCCATCTTTGAACTCGTCTTTAAGTTTGTTTGTCGTCTCAAAGTCGAGCAACCTAACTCCATATCCTCCAAGTGACGAAATTGGGATTGATTCCTTTGTTGGATCGTATCATACCTTCTAGATTAAGGCCAAAATGATCGTATTGCAACCTATGAAAACACTATAAGTAGGCTTTGCACACTATCTCATGTCAAAGTGACATTACATTGCGTTGAACTTACTATAAGAGATCACATGTGTTCAAGGATCTTACGAACATGGATAACTCAAAGGATAAAACCTAGACTTCATAACTCATCTAAAGTAGTTCACGACATGTTCACCAAAGGACACACCTTCTACACTAAGGCCAGAATGATCACGTTGCGACCTAGGACACCACCCTAAGTTGGCTTAGCACATATCGTATGTCAAAACGACATTACATTGCGTTGAACTTATTAAAAGAGACCAAATGTGTTGAAGGAGCATATGAACATGAATAACTAAAAGAATTAAGCTAGACTTCATAAGTCAATTAATTTAGTGCACGACATGTTTACCAAAGGACATACCTTCTAGATTAAGGCCAGAATGATCGTGTTGCAACCTAGGAAACTACCCTAAGTTGGCTAAGCCCACAATCGTATGTCAAAACGACATTACATTGCGTTGAACTTATTAAATGAGATCACATGTGTTGAAGGATCTTATGAACATGGATAACTCTACGAATTAAGCTAGACTTTATAACTCAACTAAAGTAGTTCATGATATTTTCACCAAACGACATACCTTGATATAAGAATGGGAAGCTCCACTTCAATCTCGAACTCAAGAATCGATTGGTGGAATTTGAGTTCAACTTCAGCACCATTGGAACGTGGAAATGGCTATGGAACCAAGAAGAAGAGTGATCCCATGTAACACATTCCTACCTTGATGCTTGATATGATCGTGGATGACACAACAGCTGCAGCACCTGAAGTAGAGGGTCTGATTACAAGTTCCAGAGCTAAGGAGATGGCCAAGGAAGCTCATTCCGTCATTGGAGAAGGAGTTGACGAGCTAGCAGCTGCACAAGTCTTCAACATCTCCATCTTGAAGACTTCTCCTAGTAATGATAACTGATGTGTCTGCATTTTACCACATTTTAGGACCATTATTTAGCATGTTTTGCATTCATACTTGCATTATTATCATTGTTTTAGGTTCCTTTTAGCATAATTTGCATTATTAGTATCGGGCATTGCATACATTGCATAAAAGGGACTTTTAGGTACTTTTTGGAGCTTATCACGAAGTATTTTGGAGTACAAGAAGACCAATGAGGAATCGACTGGTCTAAGGTTGAAGTTCAAGATGCAAACCAGAAGATTTGTCACTCGAGTCTCCGACACTCGAGCATGACACTCGACCATCACTTGGTCGAGTGCCTTTACGGACCAGAACTGAGACTTTAGACGAAGATTGAATCTTTGGGCTTCTCTGCGAAAAAGGCCCATCAAAAGCCCCTTTGTGCAAGCCCAATTATCTTTTAGTTCTTTTCTATTTTTCTTTCTTAGGGAAATTTCCTTTTAACTTTTAAAAGGAAATTCCCATTTTTCTTTCAAGGGAATTTTTCCCTTTTTCTCTTTAAGTATTTTTCCTTTTTCTTTAAGATCTTTTGATCTATAAATTGTACTAGAATTTCTACTTTCAATATACAATCTTTTCCAGCAAAATTTCGAGTTCTTTCTTTTAGCAATTTACGGTTTTAAGTCTTAAGTTTATGCAATTGATTTTCGATTTTAAGTCTATGTTTTATTTCATGAATTCTGAGTAAGTTAGTCTAGGGTTCTTGAGGAAAGGGTGAGATTAGGGGAAAACTTAGGGATTTCTAGATTTGTCTATGTTTAAATAAGGTCTTAGATCTCTTTAGTTTAAGTGTTCTTAATGCTTGTTTCTTTCTGATCAATTGAAATTCGATCTCTTGGTGAATCCCCCCCGAGAGGCGTTTGGGGAATCACTTGAACATGCTTAAATTAAGATAGCATCTTCCTAGCTCAAGAGATTGATTTTCTAGGGTGTTATTAGGCTTTGTAAGGTCCATACTTAAGGCCTCTTGAATTTCCAATCGTTGGGCGAGAGTCAAGTCAGGTTGTCTTTTAGGAGAGGTCCCATTGCGCGAGAGCGAATGTGATTACTTAGTGATTCCTTGCTTAGAGGTCATCTAAATAGGTTGATAGATAAGTCTAGAACCCCTAGGAATACCCTAATCATTGATCCCAATCCTCGAGAACCCGTTTTTCCTTATTGAATTTTCGTGATTTTAATACTCTGCTTTAGGTTGAGATTTCGTGTTGCACTTTATTAGTTTCATTATTGCTTTACTTTTAATGCTCTGTCTTACATTCTAATACTCTGTTTCATTTTTAGCATTTTTTAGATTTCGTTGTCACCTAGGATAGATCACCACTCACTAAAACCGAATTTGGCTTAGATTAGAATAAGTAGACTATATCTTGATTGCTAGTTACTCTCCCAGTGGATTGACACCATACTGTACTGCAATTGATTACATAAACAGTTTGGTATTTGAGAAAACACCGTAAAAACTTGTTTATCAAATTGGCGCCGTTGCCAACTGGGATTAGTTAGCTACAATTAGGAAAATCACTTTTCTGAGACTAAGTTTTATTACCCTATTATTCTAAAATCGTTTCTGGTTTTCTCTTTGTTTTCAGGTACACTCGATCAACAAGCTCGACCAACACAACTCGAGCTCGTTGATTTTTCTTCTGTATCCAGAAAGCTCTAGCAAAACCAAGAAACACTCGATCACTACACTCGAGCATCACCTGCTCGAGTGTCATTTCCGACGAAACAAATCACTTGCATGAATACCAGATCCCGTGGAAGTGAAGACCTCATTCCATACTCTGACAGAATAGACCGTTTGCCTCGTGAATACTTACGAGAACAACGGAACAGATTGAACGAAGAATACACGGATCAGGTTAACATGGAAGAACAAGTACAAGCTACTGAACTAGGAACTCGTCCTAGGAGAATTAGACACATTGGTGCCGGTGATGCTCCCAGTATCCACACTCAACGCCATGGAATTGTCCCACCAGCCATCGCCAACAACAACTTTGAGATTAAGAGTGGAATGATCTCCATGGTTCAGAACAGTAAATTTCATGGTTTACCTTCTGAGGACCCACTTGATCATCTTGATGAATTTGAAAGACTAACCAGTCTGACAAAAATAAACGGGGTTAGTGAGGATGCTCTGAAATTGCGATTGTTTCCTTTCTCTCTTGGAGACAAAGCACATCTATGGGAAAAACACTTGCCACAGGGATCTATCACATCATGGGACGCCTGCAAAGAAGCATTTCTAGGCAAATTCTTTTCAAATTCCAGAACTGCGAAACTTCGCAATTCCATCTCTGGTTTTAAGCAAAACCATTCAGAAACATTCTCTGAGGCTTGGGAACGATTCAAGATGTACCAATCGCAATGCCCTCATCACGGTTTCACTACTGAGTCCCTTCTCAGTACTCTCTACAGAGGCGTGATCCCAAAGATACGCATGTTGCTAGATACAGCCAGCAATGGGAATTTTCTGAATAAAGATGTCGATGATGGATGGGAATTAGTGGAGAATTTAGCTCAAGCAGACGGCCAATACAGTGAAGACTATGATCGAACTCCTAGAGGCGTAACGGATTCAGATATGGTTAGTAGAAAGGAGCTCAAAGCCATACAAGACAAACTAGACAAGCTACTTTCAGCTCACCATAAGCAAGTACACCATGTCAGTGAAACAGAACGGGTTGAAGAAGAGGATGACGAGGTTGAAGAGGTCAATTTCGTACAGAACCAAAGCAACAATTTCAGACAATTCAACAGCTATAAACCTAACCCCAACCTATCCTACAGAAACACAAATGTAGCAAATCCAAACGACCAGGTGTACCCACCCAAACCACATCCGCAACCACAATCAAAACCATTCATACCCAAACAACAGTACCAGCAAACACACCACCAACCACCTACTGGATACAACACCCAACCACCACAACAAACACCTGAAGTGATGGACATCTTGCAGCAGATACTAAAGGGACAGACAGCCAGCGCTTCCGAATTAACACGGAAATTTGATGAAGTACATGCTAAGATCGATGCTTCACATAATGAACTCAACTGCAAATTTGAGACTCTCAATGCCCGTCTCAAATATGTAGAGAATCAACAAGGATCTTCATCAACCAACAAACAAACCGGACAGCTACCTGGAAAAGCTGTTCAAAATCCTAAAGAGTATCACGCCAACGCCATTACACTCCGTAGTGGCCGTGAATTGCTAATTCGTGCTGAACCAACAGAGAACACTGAGGACAGTGTCCTTCTAGAAGGGGAGGATGATTTGGTCGAAGAACAGACAGAAATCAGCACGAAAAAGCCAAAATCCGTGACACTCGACCAACACACTCGAGCACCACCTGCTCGAGTGTCCGAAGATCAGCCTAAAAACACAACCGATATACAAAAAGACCCAAAGACGTTTGCTCCACCTCCTTTCAAACCACAACTTCCTTTTCCGCAGAGATTCAAAAAGGATGTTGCAGACAAGTACAAAGCTCTCTTTGAAAAGCAGATGAGGGACGTTGAAGTGAAAATACCAATTCTAGACGCCTTTATGCTAATGCCCCCTTACCAGAAGTTTTTGAAAGAAGCAGTCAAGGACAGAACACAAGAAGTTGAAGGGATGGTTGTGCTAACTCACGAGGTCAGTGCTATTATACAAAGAAAGGTTGTGCCTAAGAAGCTCGATGATCCAGGAACATTCACAATTCCATGTTCGCTTGGACCTCTCACATTCAGGAGTTGCTTGTGTGATTTAGGGGCATCAATCAGCCTAATGCCTCTAACAGTCGCCAAACGATTAGGGTTCGATAGATACAAGTCTTGTAAGATATCTTTGGTACTAGCTGACAGATCGGTTAGGATTCCACATGGAATTCTAGAAGATTTA
The DNA here is from genome assembly GCA_023374145.1 of Lepidium sativum. Lineage (NCBI taxonomy): Eukaryota > Viridiplantae > Streptophyta > Magnoliopsida > Brassicales > Brassicaceae > Lepidium > Lepidium sativum. The sequence continues at coordinate 20,533 of JAKUCM010001726.1, forward strand.
CCAGTTCGGGTTGGAGGAGTAGAAATCCCCACGGATTTCGTTGTTCTAGATATGGGAGAAGAACCAAAGGACCCTTTGCTGTTTGGAAGGCCCTTCTTAGCCACTGCAGGAGCTGTGATCAATGTGCCAAAAGGAGAAATCGAACTCAACCTTGGGAAAGATTTCAAGATGACTTTCAGCATCAGCGACATAATGAAAAAACCGACCATTGAGGGTCAACTGTTCGTGGTACAAGAAATAGATAATCTTTCAAAGGACTTGTTTGAAGAATTGACGGAGAAAGACCACCTTGGTACTGCTTTGATAAAAGACGGTTGTGATGGATACATATACGAAGAAACTGAGGTCTACAAAAGCCTGTTGGACTCTTGCAGATCACTGAAAGGTGAAAAACAGTTCGAAACTTTACACTCGACCTCAACACTCGAGCACACCAAGCTCGAGCATTCCGATTTAGCCTCTGGAAATCAACACTCGACCATAACACTCGACCACACTAAGGTCGAGTGTCCGCTCGATGATGACTGGTCGGAGCTCAAATCGCCGAAAGTGGAACTCAAACCACTCCCCTCCGGGCTCAGGTACGCATTTCTTGGATCTAACTCCACTTATCCAGTAATAGTAAATAATGCATTGAGTGATGATGAGTTAAACATGTTGCTTTCTGAATTAAGACGGTTTAGAAAAGCCTTAGGATACTCACTGTCAGACATTAGAGGGATCTCTCCCGATTTATGCACACACATAATTCACCTTGAAAATGAATCTTATTCTAGCAGGGAACCTCAAAGGAGATTGAATCCGAATTTAAAGGAGGTCGTTAAGAAAGAAATTTTAAAACTGTTAGATGCTGATATAATCTATCCTATTTCTGATAGTAAATGGGTGTCTCCTGTGCATTGTGTGCCTAAAAAGGGAGGGGTCACTGTCATTAGAAACGAAAATGATGACTTGATTTCAACTAGAACCATTACAGGACATAGAATGTGCATTGATTTTAGGAAATTGAATTCTGCATCTAGAAAAGATCATTATCCTTTGCCATTCATAGACCAAATGCTTGAAAGGTTGGCTAATCATTCATATTATTGTTTCCTTGATGGATATAGTGGATTTTTCCAAATCCCTATACATCCAAATGATCAGGAAAAAACAACCTTTACTTGCCCTTATGGTACATTTGCATATAGGAGAATGCCATTTGGTCTTTGTAATGCACCTGCTACTTTTCAACGTTGCATGACTTCTATATTTTCGGATCTGATTGAGGAGATGGTCGAAGTATTCATGGACGATTTCTCTGTCTATGGTTCTTCCTTCTCCTCTTGTTTGTCAAATTTGTGCAGGGTTCTATCTAGGTGCATTGAGACGGATTTAGTGCTTAATTGGGAGAAATGCCACTTTATGGTGAAAGAAGGGATCGTTTTAGGACATAAGATTTCTGAAAGGGGCATTGAAGTCGACAAAGCCAAGATAGAGGTTATGGTTCAGTTACAACCACCGAAAACTGTCAAAGACATTAGGAGTTTCTTGGGACATGCAGGATTCTATAGGCGGTTCATCAAAGACTTTTCAAAAACTGCTAGACCTTTGACTCGTCTCCTTTGTAAAGAGGCAGATTTCGTCTTTGACGAGGAATGCCTCAAGGCTTTTCTCGAACTCAAAGACGCCTTGATAACAGCACCAATAGTTCAAGCACCCAATTGGAATCTCCCTTTTGAGATAATGTGTGATGCTAGTGACTATGCTGTTGGAGCAGTTCTGGGACAGAAGATAGACAAGAAACTGAATGTGATCTACTATGCTAGCAGAACACTAGACGAAGCCCAGGTGAAATACGCCACCACGGAGAAGGAATTGCTTGCAGTTGTGTTCGCCTTTGAGAAATTCCGGTCCTATCTGGTTGGATCAAAAGTTGTTGTGCATACTGATCATGCAGCTCTGAGATACTTGATGAAAAAGAAGGATGCTAAGCCTAGACTGCTTAGATGGATTTTGTTGCTACAAGAATTCGACATGGAGATAGTCGATAAACCAGGGGTTGAAAACGGTGTTGCTGATCACTTATCAAGAATACAGGTTGAAGAAACCTTTCCAATGAACGATTCTATGCCTGAAGAGCAGCTGTTGAGTTTTTCCACCGAACACTCGACCGTGACACTCGAGCACCACCTGCTCGAGTGTCAAACCCACAGACAAAGAAGACGTTTTTCGATCGGATCGAAGTTTATGGGAACATGTTTACCATGGTATGCCGATTTGGTAAACTATTTGGTCGGAGGAGAGCTGCCTAAAACCTTGAATTATCATCAAAGGAAGAAATTTTTTAGGGACGTAAGGCAGTATTTTTGGGATGAGCCTTATCTCTACAAGCAAGGATCTGATGGACTATTCAGAAGATGTGTATCAGAAGAGGAAGTCAATGGAATTTTGGAACATTGTCATGGATCTACTTATGGAGGACACTTTGCTGCATTCAAAACAGCACAGAAAATCCTTCAATCCGGGTTATGGTGGCCATCAATTTTTAAAGACTGCCAAGAGTTCATAACCAGATGTGATTGCTGCCAAAGAATGGGCAGTATAAGCAAGAGGAATGAAATGCCGCAGAATCCGATCTTGGAGATAGAAGTGTTTGACTGTTGGGGAATTGATTTCATGGGACCATTTAAGCCTCCTTCTTTAGGAAACAGTTACATTTTGGTTGCTGTGGATTATGTCTCTAAATGGGTAGAAGCTATTGCAGCTCCTACAAACGATGCAAAGGTGGTACTTAAACTCTTCAAACACATTATATTTCCCAGATTTGGTGTGCCAAGAGTTGTGATTAGCGATGGAGGATCCCATTTTGTCAACAAGGTTTTCGAAAATTTACTTAGGAAACATGGGGTTAAACACAAAGTGGCAACTCCTTATCATCCTCAAACCAGCGGACAAGTTGAAGTCTCTAATAGACAAATCAAATCGATTTTGATGAAGATAGTTGGGCTGTCCAAACGTGATTGGGCCGCCAAATTGGATGATACTCTTTGGGCCTATAGGACTGCTTTCAAAACACCTATTGGCCGCACACCTTTTCAATTACTCTATGGAAAATCATGCCATTTACCAGTTGAGATAGAGTACAAATCGATTTGGGCAACCAAACTCTTGAATTTTGATATCAAGACAGCACAAGAGAAGAGGCAGATGGACTTACATGAACTCGAAGAAATCAGACTCGAAGCATATGACAGCTCAAAAGCATACAAGGATCGAACAAAAGCAGCTCATGACAGAAAGATCCAGCGGAAAACAATCAAAGTTGGTGATCAAGTGCTACTCTTTAACTCAAGACTTAAGCTATTTCCGGGAAAGCTACGATCGAAGTGGTCTGGTCCGTTCAAAGTATTACAAGTTTTACCTTATGGAGCAGTCACTTTAGCCAATAGCAATGGAGAACGTGATGGAAAGATCACAATTGGCGGACTTATCACATGCATTCTGGAAAGGTGCAATGTGCCAATCGATGAGACACAATGGGCTGACCCTCGGTTCATGAACATCGATCATTTAAGGAGGAGTCAATTCTTGGCCACAATGGAAGTTCGAGGTAAGCTCCTTTACTCTTTCCATCATTTACTTAGACCAAACGCTTTTCTGCTCTTGCCAAACAGGGAGTACACGACAATACGAATGGGGCGAAACACGGATTTCAACCCACCTCTCGAAGCCTTGTACGACCCCAATGAACCTCAGCAGAGTTCATCACCAACAAACAGCGATGAGGTGGATCCCGAGGCATATTGTTTTGAAGAATACACAATGCCCCCTCGTCAAGGAGAACCAATCCGAGAAGCACACAAGCACATAGGCTTGTTGCAGAAAATGAACAAATGGTTGATGAAAAAGGTGAAGAAGCTGACTGCTAGCGACGAAGCTAGAAGGCAGGAAAACGATGATCTAAGTAGAAGAGTTGCAGCTCTAGAAAGAAACAGCGGACCACCACCACCACCACCAACTATTCGCCCAAGAAGAGCCTCCATATCCACGGATCGTGAAAGGCAACACCAACCAGCACCAGCTAGACGTTCCTCAGCTAACCCAGCAGCCTTCTCATACAGGAGACCATTTGATGCAGCAGGAGCAAGCTCGAGCCAACCGCTCGAGCACCAATCAGTCGAGCATTCCGAACACTCGACAGACACGCTCGAGCAAGCTGAGCTCGAGCGTCAAAGGCATAATGACTACTACATGGAGCTTATGCGAAATGTGGCATCCGATTACTGGAATCATTAAGAGGTACCAAAACCCCTTCCTTTCATTATAAATACCATTGCATATTTTTCAATTGACTTGCTTTTACATTTCTTTTACTTAGCTTGCTTTTGCATATTTTTCACTTGACTTGCTGGTCTAGGATCCTCTTTTGGACTTTTATACACACAAGGGACTGTGTGATTTAAGTTTGGGGGAGGGTTCTAGAGGATATTTGACTTTGTTTTCTGTGGTTCTTAGTTTTTATTCTTGCATTTGATCATATTGCATCACATCTAAGGCATAGAAAAACCAAAAAAAAAATGAAAAACTCGAAAATGCATAAGTCAAAAACAGAGTGTTCATATAGTTGCATTACATTCATATAGGATTGAGTCTATAGTTTCGGGAATCATCTTGCTAGATAGGTAGACTTGCTAGGTTGATTGGCTAGTAACCATAGTGAACTCTTAGACTTGCGTTTTTCCCTCTTGAACACTGATAGGTAGATCATTAACCTTTGAAACCAATACTTAGGTTGTGTCTCGAAAAGAACCTGATTTGTTACCTCATAATCGAATTTTATTTTCCAAATTAGGGGCTTGAGATACATTGCATAAGATCCTTCCTTAGGTTCAGCTAGCTAAGTAAAAAGAAAAGCATGAGGTGAATATAGAATCATCCTTCTCAAAACTCGGCTCAAAATATATGGTCTAAAATGAACGGGGATTGTGCGTAAACCCGTACCTTCTTGTGTTTCATCAATAAAACCATTTCGATATCGCCTAAAATGAACCGGGACTGTGCGTAAACCCGTACTTTTTCGCGTCTCATTGATAAAGCTAATACATCGATGCCTAAGGTGAACCGGGACTGTGCGTAAACCCGTACTTTTTCGTGCTTCATTGATAAGCTAAAGCCAATAAAAACGAGTAAAGAGTTGAGAAGTGATCTAAAATGCTTAAACCATTAGTGACTAGCTGAATTTGAGGAAGTTGTATCCCAAAGTCTTTGATTAATAGCCCCTTTTGCGGACTGCACTTGAAAGAAATAGGTTTCGAATCTGAATTTCTTAAGAGACCAACTAAGTGTTAGGGAATAATCGGTCTTGATGCTAAGCCTTGATGAAAGTAAATTGTGGTTCTTACAAAAGAATGAGGTTTCACTTGTGGGTTACAGTTTTTCGATTTTGGCAGGTCATTTGTTTAAGTAAGATGTTCCCATTGTTAGCAACTTCTCTTCCTTCTTAGTTCGATGCACATTTGCTTGAGGGCAAGCAAAGACTAAGTTTGGGGGAGTTGATGTGTCTGCATTTTACCACATTTTAGGACCATTATTTAGCATGTTTTGCATTCATACTTGCATTATTATCATTGTTTTAGGTTCCTTTTAGCATAATTTGCATTATTAGTATCGGGCATTGCATACATTGCATAAAAGGGACTTTTAGGTACTTTTTGGAGCTTATCACGAAGTATTTTGGAGTACAAGAAGACCAATGAGGAATCGACTGGTCTAAGGTTGAAGTTCAAGATGCAAACCAGAAGATTTGTCACTCGAGTCTCCGACACTCGAGCATGACACTCGACCATCACTTGGTCGAGTGCCTTTACGGACCAGAACTGAGACTTTAGACGAAGATTGAATCTTTGGGCTTCTCTGCGAAAAAGGCCCATCAAAAGCCCCTTTGTGCAAGCCCAATTATCTTTTAGTTCTTTTCTATTTTTCTTTCTTAGGGAAATTTCCTTTTAACTTTTAAAAGGAAATTCCCATTTTTCTTTCAAGGGAATTTTTCCCTTTTTCTCTTTAAGTATTTTTCCTTTTTCTTTAAGATCTTTTGATCTATAAATTGTACTAGAATTTCTACTTTCAATATACAATCTTTTCCAGCAAAATTTCGAGTTCTTTCTTTTAGCAATTTACGGTTTTAAGTCTTAAGTTTATGCAATTGATTTTCGATTTTAAGTCTATGTTTTATTTCATGAATTCTGAGTAAGTTAGTCTAGGGTTCTTGAGGAAAGGGTGAGATTAGGGGAAAACTTAGGGATTTCTAGATTTGTCTATGTTTAAATAAGGTCTTAGATCTCTTTAGTTTAAGTGTTCTTAATGCTTGTTTCTTTCTGATCAATTGAAATTCGATCTCTTGGTGAATCCCCCCCGAGAGGCGTTTGGGGAATCACTTGAACATGCTTAAATTAAGATAGCATCTTCCTAGCTCAAGAGATTGATTGTCTAGGGTGTTATTAGGCTTTGTAAGGTCCATACTTAAGGCCTCTTGAATTTCCAATCGTTGGGCGAGAGTCAAGTCAGGTTGTCTTTTAGGAGAGGTCCCATTGCGCGAGAGCGAATGTGATTACTTAGTGATTCCTTGCTTAGAGGTCATCTAAATAGGTTGATAGATAAGTCTAGAACCCCTAGGAATACCCTAATCATTGATCCCAATCCTCGAGAACCAGTTTTTCCTTATTGAATTTTCGTGATTTTAATACTCTGCTTTAGGTTGAGATTTCGTGTTGCACTTTATTAGTTTCATTATTGCTTTACTTTTAATGCTCTGTCTTACATTCTAATACTCTGTTTCATTTTTAGCATTTTTTAGATTTCGTTGTCACCTAGGATAGATCACCACTCACTAAAACCGAATTTGGCTTAGATTAGAATAAGTAGACTATATCTTGATTGCTAGTTACTCTCCCAGTGGATTGACACCATACTGTACTGCAATTGATTACATAAACAGTTTGGTATTTGAGAAAACACCGTAAAAACTTGTTTATCAATAACTAGGTAACTTAGGTGAGGAAGTTTGTACTCTTTTTCCCATAGAGAGTTTTGTCCCAATTGGGTTTTCTCTCATGGTTTTTAATGAGGCAGATGGAATCACTACGGCGAGTTACTTAGGAGTCTTACCATTAGGAGAATAATGTACAAACCAATCTGGTTTTGTACTTAGTAGATTTTGAGGTGCACCAATTAGTGGGACGCTTCGTTGTTTTTATTTAAACGCTTTGCTGTTTTTTATAAGATTCAAACTACATGTTGTTTTTGTTTAGAACTACATGTTGTTTTGGTTCTAGGGTTATATTTAAACCCCAGAACTTGCTGTAAACTTCTTCAGAGTATTATCATTGAAAAAGACTTCTTATTGAGTTTTCCATGCTCTCAAGCCACGGTTCTGGAAATCCTAGAGCCTGAATCTCCCATCACGTTGTGAGCCAAGAGATTCTTCACCAAATTCATCTAATCACCAAAATCTATCCATTAAATCCTTTCAGCCGTCACCACACCAATTCAAATCACGTTTTTCATCCTATCATATCACCTTTCATCATCTCCATCAATCCTTCAGTTTTTTTTTGTCTCACAGAGACCTTTGCCACGTATCTCAAGAAATACTCGATCAAATCCGCTCAAAACTCATAACCGAGTTTCTCACACTCCAATCTATCCGCTGCTCAAGTTTCATTCGATTCCGAGTAGTCTAGCCCCGATTTTCAGAGTTCTATCCTAGGGAGAATCACATCAAGTGGTATCAGAGCCAACTCTGTGCCAAGGCTGAGAAAATCTCTAACCCTAATCTCTCTTTCTCTTGTTATTTTTGTTCTCATTCATTGTTAGGGTTTAGATTTGTTTTCCTGATTGAATTAGGATTAGGTTTCATTTCCTGATTGAATTAGGATTAGTTTTGAGTTTTCCTATTAGAATTAGGATTAGTTTCTATTTTCCTATTAGAATTAGGATTAGGTTTTGAGTTTTCCTATTAGAATTAGGATTAGGTTTTGAGTTTTCCTATTAGCATTAGGATTAGCTTCTGTTTTCCTATTAGAATTAGGATTAGGTTTTCTGTTTTCCTGTTAGAATTAGGATTAGTTTAGGAATCCTATTCCTAGTAGGATTAGGATTTTTCGTTTTTTTTAGGCTTTTATTTTCTTTCTTTTCATCTTAGAACTAGTTACTGTGAGTTGTTTTGACTTCCTTTCAGGTACAATGGAGCTTTCAGCTGAAGCTATGGAAGCTCTAAGCAAAGCCATGGCTCAGCAAATCAAAGAAGCCAATCAAGCAATAGCTTCTCAACTCTTTCAGAAATTAGAGCAGCTTGATAGCAAGTTTGAGAACCGATTCAAAGAGCTAAAGAATGATCAAAGTGCTACCGAGCCAGAATCATCAGAGCCTCCTAGTCCTAATGAAGCAATCAGGATTGCTAAAGGAAAGGCACACGTGGGTTCTTCTTCTAGACAGCAGAGAGTTAGACGCCTTAAATCACCATTTAGGGACAGAGAAACAGTTGGTCATAAAAGGAGAAGCTCACAGCCACAAAGACGGTCTGATTATGTTGCTGGACATAGGATTTATGTTGAAACAGATCGTGAGCATTCAGAAGAAGGTGAGAGATCAGAATATAGTGGTGAAACGTTAAGGAGACCCAGAAACAGAGGCAATGCACGAGATTATGATCCCTTGAGACAGCAGCTGAATCATATCAAGATTCAATTTCCTCCTTTCCACGGTAGTAATGATCCAGAAGCTTACCTTGATTGGGAGAGGAAGATGGAATCGAATTTTTTGGTTCAAGGGACATATGAGCTTAATAAGGTGAAGATAGCTATATCTGAATTCAATGGCTATGCACTCTTGTGGTGGGAACAGTTGGGACTTGTCAGAGATAGACAAAGAGAGCCTCCAATTACCACTTGGACAGAACTAGTTGCGCACATGAGAAGAAAATTTGTGCCTGCCCATTATCAGAGAGAGATGCTTAGCAAGTTAAGACGCCTTGTACAAGGCACCAGATCAGTTCGTGATTACTATCAGGAGTTGGAGACACTTATGATCAGAGCTAATTTGAGGGAGAGTGAGGATATGGTGATGTCACGTTTTCTTGGGGGATTGAACAGAGAGTTGCAAGATAAGGTAGAGCTGCAGAATTATGAAGATGTGCAGGAAATGGTGCACAAAGCTGAGTTGATAGAGGCACAACTTAAGAGGAGAATTGGCAGATCTACTTTCACTTCTAGTATCCCTAAGCCAAGAGAATTCACCAAATCAGCTCCAATCAAAGATAACAGACCTGCAGCCTCTGTAGTGAAAGAAGAGGTCAAAACAGAACTTAAAACCAGAAGTGGCACTTCTAATAGCAATGTCAGATGCTTCAAGTGTCAAGGAATGGGACACTACTCCAGAGATTGTCCTAATAAGAAGATGTTTCTATTGAGAGAAGGAGGAGAGATTGTGCCTCAGGATAGCTCAGAAAGTGAGGTAGAGGACGATTTGGAGGAGGAAGAAGCAGCTGCAGCAGTTGGAGAGTTACTTTTTGCACGCAGAGCATTGAGCATTCAGGTTCATCCAGATGATAAGGAACAGCGTGAGAATCTCTTCCACACCAGATGTGTAGTTGAGGATAAGGTTTGCACCTTGATTGTTGATGGAGGCAGCTGCACCAATGCCGCCAGTGAGGAGATGGTGAAGAAGCTTAATCTTAAGACTACTTCACATCCTAAACCGTATCAGCTGCAGTGGTTAGACAACAAGGGTGCTGTAACCGTTTCTCAGCAAGTACTCATCAAGTTGGCGATTGGGAAGTATGAAGATGAGTTGCTGTGTGATGTTGTGCCAATGAGGTCTAGTCACGTTCTGTTAGGCAGACCATGGCAGTATGATAGGCGTGTGATGCATGATGGGTACACAAACAAGCAGGTGTTTGAGTACAAGGGACGGAAAATCACTCTTCTTCCACTCACACCAGCTGAAATCTACAAGGATCAGATGCATATGAACAGAAAGGAGAAGGAGAAAGTGTCAAATGCATTGTACATCAATCACAGTGAGTTTAACAAGCTGTTTGATCCAGAAATGACTACTTTTATGTTTGTGTACAAGGAGACATTGGCGTGTACTAAACCTTCACACGAGCTTCCACATGAGATGATTCAGATCATAGACGAGTATGAGGACGTTTTTCCTAAAGAGATACCACCAGGATTGCCTCCAATTCGTGGAATTGAGCATCAGATTGATTTAGTGTCTGGTTCTGTGTTGCCAAACAACCCAGCTTACAAAACTAATCCAGTTGCGACTAAAGAGCTTCAAAAGCAAGTAGAGGAGCTGATGCATAAGGGACATATCAGAGAGAGTTTAAGTCCATGTGCTGTGCCTGTGTTGCTAGTTCCAAAGAAAGATGGAACATGGAGGATGTGTGTAGATTGCAGAGCTATCAACAACATCACAGTGAAGTACATACATCCGATTCCAAGACTTGATGACATGCTGGATGAGTTATGTGGATCCACCATCTTATCTAAAATCAATTTGAAGAGTGGTTACCACCAGATCAGAATGAGGGAAGGGGATGAGTGGAAGACTGCATTCAAGACCAAGCGAGGCTTATATGAGTGGCTGGTTATGCCGTTTGGTCTCACAAATGCTCCTAGCACGTTCATGCGTCTCATGAATCACACTCTCAGACTATTCATTGGACTGTTTGTAGTACTCTACTTTGATGATATACTCATCTACAGCAATGTTTTGGGAGAGCATTTAGAGCACATCCGCAGGGTTCTAGATATTCTTCGCTCTCAATCTCTCTTTGCTAATTATTCTAAATGTTTATTCTGTACTACTGAGGTTTTCTTTTTAGGCTTTGTTGTTAGTGCAGATGGAGTTACAGTAGATGATGAGAAGATCAAAGCAATCAGAGATTGGCCAACACCTAAAAACGTTGGAGAAGTCAGGAGCTTTCATGGATTAGCTGGCTTCTACAGGAGATTTGTCAAGGACTTCAGCACCATTGCAGCACCACTAACAGAAGTCATTAAGAAGGACGTTGGATACAGATGGGAAACAGCTCAAGAAAAGGCGTTTTCAGCCTTGAAAGAGAAGCTTATCAATTCTCCACTCTTAGTACTTTCTGATTTTATGAAAACATTTGAGATTGTTTATGGTTTTAACCCACAGTTCCCTCTAGACTTGATTTCTTTGCCTTTGAGTGTGAAATGTAGTGAAGATGAAAAAGCAAAGGCTGAACAAGTTAGGAGAATTCACGCCAAAGCCAGGGAGAATATAGAGAAGAAGATTGAACATTACCAGAATCACGCCAACAAAGGAAGAAATGAGCTGATATTTGAAGAAGGAGATTTGGTGTTGATTCATCTTAGGAAAGATCGATTTCCAGAAGAGAGGAAGAGCAAGCTACTGCCACGAGTTGATGGTCCATTTGAAGTCATCCAGAAGATCAACAACAATGCTTACAAGATCGATCTCCAAGGTAAGTATAACATATCAAATTCGTTCAATGTTTCTGACATGCTTCCTTATGTTGCAGATACAGATTTGAGGACAAATCCTTTTCAAGAGGGAGAGGATGATATGATCGTGGATGACACAACAGCTGCAGCACCTGAAGTAGAGGGTCTGATTACAAGTTCCAGAGCTAAGGAGATGGCCAAGGAAGCTCATTCCGTCATTGGAGAAGGAGTTGACGAGCTAGCAGCTGCACAAGTCTTCAACATCTCCATCTTGAAGACTTCTCCTAGTAATGATAACTAGGTAACTTAGGTGAGGAAGTTTGTACTCTTTTTCCCATAGAGAGTTTTGTCCCAATTGGGTTTTCTCTCATGGTTTTTAATGAGGCAGATGGAATCACTACGGCGAGTTACTTAGGAGTCTTACCATTAGGAGAATAATGTACAAACCAATCTGGTTTTGTACTTAGTAGATTTTGAGGTGCACCAATTAGTGGGACGCTTCGTTGTTTTTATTTAAACGCTTTGCTGTTTTTTATAAGATTCAAACTACATGTTGTTTTTGTTTAGAACTACATGTTGTTTTGGTTCTAGGGTTATATTTAAACCCCAGAACTTGCTGTAAACTTCTTCAGAGTATTATCATTGAAAAAGACTTCTTATTGAGTTTTCCATGCTCTGATGTGTCTGCATTTTACCACATTTTAGGACCATTATTTAGCATGTTTTGCATTCATACTTGCATCATTATCATTGTTTTAGGTTCTTTTTAGCATAATTTGCATTATTAGTATCGGGCATTGCATACATTGCATAAAAGGGACTTTTAGGTACTTTTTGGAGCTTATCACGAAGTATTTCGGAGTACAAGAAGACCAATGAGGAATCGACTGGTCTAAGGTTGAAGTTCAAGATGCAAACTAGAAGATTTGTCACTCGAGTCTCCGACACTCGAGCATGACACTCGACCATCACTTGGTCGAGTGCCTTTACGGACCAGAACTGAGACTTTAGACGAAGATTGAATCTTTGGGTTTCTCTGCGAAAAAAGGCCCATCAAAAGCCCCTTTGTGCAAAGCCCAATTATCTTTTAGTTCTTTTCTATTTTTCTTTCTTAGGGAAATTTCCTTTTAACTTTTAAAAGGAAATTCCCATTTTTCTTTCAAGGGAATTTTTCCCTTTTTCTCTTTAAGTATTTTTCCTTTTTCTTTAAGATCTTTTGATCTATAAATTGTACTAGAATTTCTACTTTCAAAATACAATATTTTCTAGCAATTTTCGAGTCTCATATTTTTACTAAGGCATTTACGATTTTTAGCTTTAAGTTTTATGCAATTAGATTTCGATTTTAAGTCTTTATTTTATGAATTCTGAGTAAGTTAGTCTAGGGTTCTTGAGGAAAGGGTGAGATTAGGGGAAAACTTAGGGATTTCTAGATTTGTCTATGTTTAAATAAGGTCTTAGATCTCTTTAGTTTAAGTGTTCTTAATGCTTGTTTCTTTCTGATCAATTGAAATTCGATCTCTTGGTGAATCCCCCCCGAGAGGCGTTTGGGGAATCACTTGAACATGCTTAAATTAAGATAGCATCTTCCTAGCTCAAGAGATTGATTGTCTAGGGTGTTATTAGGCTTTGTAAGGTCCATACTTAAGGCCTCTTGAATTTCCAATCGTTGGGCGAGAGTCAAGTCAGGTTGTCTTTTAGGAGAGGTCCCATTGCGCGAGAGCGAATGTGATTACTTTGTGATTCCTTGCTTAGAGGTCATCTAAATAGGTTGATAGATAAGTCTAGAACCCCTAGGAATACCCTAATCATTGATCCTAATCCTCGAGAACCCGTTTTTCCTTATTGAATTTTCGTGATTTTAATACTCTGCTTTAGGTTGAGATTTCGTGTTGCACTTTATTAGTTTCATTATTGCTTTACTTTTAATGCTCTGTCTTACATTCTAATACTCTGTTTCATTTTTAGCATTTTTAAGATTTCGTTGTCACCTAGGATAGATCACCACTCACTAAAACCGAATTTGGCTTAGATTAGAATAAGTAGATTATATCTTGATTGCTAGTTACTCTCCCAGTGGATTGACACCATACTGTACTGCAATTGATTACATAAACAGTTTGGTATTTGAGAAAACACCGTAAAAACATGTTTATCAAATTGGCGCCGTTGCCAACTGGGAATAGTTAGCTACAATTAGGAAAATCACTTTTCTGAGACTAAGTTTTATTATACTATTATTCTAAAAACGTTTCTGGTTTTCTCTTTGCTTTCAGGTACACTCGATCAACAAGCTCGACCAACACAACTCGAGCTCGTTGATTTTTCTTCTGTATCCGGAGAGCTCTAGCAGAACCAAGAAACACTCGATCACTACACTCGAGCATCACCTGCTCGAGTGTCATTTCCGACGAAACAAATCACTTGCATGAATACCAGATCCCGTGGAAGTGAAGACCTCATTCCATACTCTGACAGAATAGACCGTTTGCCTCGTGAATACTTACGAGAACAACGGAACAGATTGAACGAAGAATACACGGATCAGGTTAACATGGAAGAACAAGTACAAGCTACTGAACTAGGAACTCGTCCTAGGAGAATTAGACACATTGGTGCCGGTGATGCTCCCAGTATCCACACTCAACGCCATGGAATTGTCCCACCAGCCATCGCCAACAACAACTTTGAGATTAAGAGTGGAATGATCTCCATGGTTCAGAACAGTAAATTTCATGGTTTACCTTCTGAGGACCCACTTGATCATCTTGATGAATTTGAAAGACTAACCAGTCTGACAAAAATAAACGGGGTTAGTGAGGATGCTCTAAAATTGCGATTGTTTCCTTTCTCTCTTGGAGACAAAGCACATCTATGGGAAAAACACTTGCCACAGGGATCTATCACATCATGGGACGCCTGCAAAGAAGCATTTCTAGGCAAATTCTTTTCAAATTCCAGAACTGCGAAACTTCGCAATTCCATCTCTGGTTTTAAGCAAAACCATTCAGAAACATTCTCTGAGGCTTGGGAACGATTCAAGATGTACCAATCACAATGTCCTCATCACGGTTTCACTACTGAGTCCCTTCTCAGTACTCTCTACAGAGGCGTGATCCCAAAGATACGCATGTTGCTAGATACAGCCAGCAATGGGAATTTTCTGAATAAAGATGTCGATGATGGATGGGAATTAGTAGAGAATTTAGCTCAAGCAGACGGCCAATACAGTGAAGATTATGATCGAACTCCTAGAGGCGTAACGGATTCAGATATGGTTAGTAGAAAGGAGCTCAAAGCCATACAAGACAAACTAGACAAGCTACTTTCAGCTCACCATAAGCAAGTACACCATGTCAGTGAAACGGAACGGGTTGAAGAAGAGGATGACGAGGTTGAAGAGGTCAATTTCGTACAGAACCAAAGCAACAATTTCAGACAATTCAACAGCTATAAACCTAACCCCAACCTATCCTACAGAAACACAAATGTAGCAAATCCAAACGACCAGGTGTACCCACCCAAACCACATCCGCAACCACAATCAAAACCATTCATACCCAAACAACAGTACCAGCAAACACACCACCAACCACCTACTGGATACAACACCCAAACACCACCACAAACACCTGAAGTGATGGACATCTTGCAGCAGATACTAAAGGGACAGACAGCCAGCGCTTCCGAATTAACACGGAAATTTGCTGAAGTACATGCTAAGATCGATGCTTCACATAATGAACTCAACTGCAAATTTGAGACTCTCAATGCTCGTCTCAAATATGTAGAGAATCAACAAGGATCTTCATCAACCAACAAACAAACCGGACAGCTACCTGGAAAAGCTGTTCAAAATCCTAAAGAGTATCACGCCAACGCCATTACACTCCGTAGTGGCCGTGAATTGCTAATTCGTGCTGAACCAACAGAGAACACTGAGGACAGTGTCCTTCCAGAAGGGGAGGATGATTTGGCCGAAGAACAGACAGAAATCAGCACGAAAAAGCCAAAATCCGTGACACTCGACCAACACACTCGAGCACCACCTGCTCGAGTGTCCGAAGATCAGCCTAAAAACACAACCGATATACAAAAAGACCCAAAGACGTTTGCTCCACCTCCTTTCAAACCACAACTTCCTTTTCCACAGAGATTCAAAAAGGATGTTGCAGACAAGTACAAAGCTCTCTTTGAAAAACAGATGAGGGACGTAGAAGTGAAAATACCAATTCTAGACGCCTTTATGCTAATGCCCCCTTACCAGAAGTTTTTGAAAGAAGCAGTCAAGGACAGAACACAAGAAGTTGAAGGGACGGTTGTGCTAACTCACGAGGTCAGTGCTGTTATACAAAGAAAGGTTGTGCCTAAGAAGCTCGATGATCCAGGAACATTCACAATTCCATGTTCGCTTGGACCTCTCACATTCAGGAGTTGCTTGTGTGATTTAGGGGCATCAATCAGCCTAATGCCTCTAACAGTCGCCAAACGATTAGGGTTCGATAGATACAAATCTTGTAAGATATCTTTGGTACTAGCTGACAGATCGGTTAGGATTCCACATGGAATTCTAGAAGATTTACCAGTTCGGGTTGGAGGAGTAGAAATCCCCACGGATTTCGTTGTTCTAGATATGGGAGAAGAACCAAAGGACCCTTTGCTGTTTGGAAGGCCCTTCTTAGCCACTGCAGGAGCTGTGATCAATGTGCCAAAAGGAGAAATCGAACTCAACCTTGGGAAAGATTTCAAGATGACTTTCAGCATCAGCGACATAATGAAAAAACCGACCATTGAGGGTCAACTGTTCGTGGTACAAGAAATAGATTATCTTTCAAAGGACCTGTTTGAAGAATTGACGGGGAAAGACCACCTCGGTACTGCTTTGATAAAAGACGGTTGTGATGGATACATATACGAAGAAACTGAGGTCTACAAAAGCCTGTTGGACTCTTGCAGATCACTGAAAGGTGAAAAACAGTTCGAAACTTTACACTCGACCTCAACACTCGAGCACACCAAGCTCGAGCATTCCGATTTAGCCTCCGGAAATCAACACTCGACCATAACACTCGACCACACTAAGGTCGAGTGTCCGCTCGATGATGACTGGTCGGAGCTCAAATCGCCGAAAGTGGAACTCAAACCACTCCCTTCCGGGCTCAGGTACGCATTTCTTGGATCTAACTCCACTTATCCAGTAATAGTAAATAATGCATTGAGTAATGATGAGTTAAACATGTTGCTTTCTGAATTAAGACGGTTTAGAAAAGCCTTAGGATACTCACTGTCTGACATTAGAGGGATCTCTCCCGATTTATGCACACACAGAATTCACCTTGAAAATGAATCTTATTCTAGCAGGGAACCTCAAAGGAGATTGAATCCGAATTTAAAGGAGGTCGTTAAGAAAGAAATTTTAAAACTGTTAGATGCTGATATAATCTATCCTATTTCTGATAGTAAATGGGTGTCTCCTGTGCATTGTGTGCCTAAAAAGGGAGGGGTCACTGTCATTAGAAACGAAAATGATGACTTGATTTCAACTAGAACCATTACAGGACATAGAATGTGCATTGATTTTAGGAAATTGAATTCTGCATCTAGAAAAGATCATTATCCTTTGCCATTCATAGACCAAATGCTTGAAAGGTTGGCTAATCATTCATATTATTGTTTCCTTGATGGATATAGTGGATTTTTCCAAATCCCTATACATCCAAATGATCAGGAAAAAACAACCTTTACTTGCCCTTATGGTACATTTGCATATAGGAGAATGCCATTTGGTCTTTGTAATGCACCTGCTACTTTTCAACGTTGCATGACTTCTATATTTTCGGATCTGATTGAGGAGATGGTCGAAGTATTCATGGACGATTTCTCTATCTATGGTTCTTCCTTCTCCTCTTGTTTGTCAAATTTGTGCAGGGTTCTATCTAGGTGCATTGAGACGGATTTAGTGCTTAATTGGGAGAAATGCCACTTTATGGTGAAAGAAGGGATCGTTTTAGGCCATAAGATTTCTGAAAGGGGCATTGAAGTCGACAAAGCCAAGATAGAGGTTATGGTTCAGTTACAACCACCGAAAACTGTCAAAGACATTAGGAGTTTCTTGGGACATGCAGGATTCTATAGGCGGTTCATCAAAGACTTTTCAAAAACTGCTAGACCTTTGACCCGTCTCCTTTGTAAAGAGGCAGATTTCGTCTTTGACGAGGAATGCCTCAAGGCTTTTCTCGAACTCAAAGATGCCTTGATAACAGCACCAATAGTTCAAGCACCCAATTGGAATCTCCCTTTTGAGATAATGTGTGATGCTAGTGACTATGCTGTTGGAGCAGTTCTGGGACAGAAGATAGATAAGAAACTGAATGTGATCTACTATGCTAGCAGAACACTAGACGAAGCCCAGGTGAAATACGCCACCACGGAGAAGGAATTGCTTGCAGTTGTGTTCGCCTTTGAGAAATTCCGGTCCTATCTGGTTGGATCAAAAGTTGTTGTGCATACTGATCATGCAGCTCTGAGATACTTGATGAAAAAGAAGGATGCTAAGCCTAGACTGCTTAGATGGATTTTGTTGCTACAAGAATTCGACATGGAGATAGTCGATAAACCAGGGGTTGAAAACGGTGTTGCTGATCACTTATCAAGAATACAGGTTGAAGAAACCCTTCCAATGAACGATTCTATGCCTGAAGAGCAGCTGTTGAGTTTTTCCACCGAACACTCGACCGTGACACTCGAGCACCACCTGCTCGAGTGTCAAACCCACAGACAAAGAAGACGTTTTTCGATCGGATCGAAGTTTATGGGAACATGTTTACCATGGTATGCCGATTTGGTAAACTATTTGGTCGGGGGAGAGCTGCCTAAAACCTTGAATTATCATCAAAGAAAGAAACTTTTTAGGGATGTAAGGCAGTATTTTTGGGATGAGCCTTATCTCTACAAGCAAGGATCTGATGGACTATTCAGAAGATGTGTATCAGAAGAGGAAGTCAATGGAATTTTGGAACATTGTCATGGATCTACTTATGGAGGACACTTTGCTGCATTCAAAACAGCACAGAAAATCCTTCAATCCGGGTTATGGTGGCCATCAATTTTTAAAGACTGCCAAGAGTTCATATCCAGATGTGATTGTTGCCAAAGAATAGGCAGTATAAGCAAGAGGAATGAGATGCCGCAGAATCCGATCTTGGAGATAGAAGTGTTTGACTGTTGGGGAATCGATTTCATGGGACCATTTAAGCCTCCTTCTTTAGGAAACAGTTACATTTTGGTTGCTGTGGATTATGTCTCTAAATGGGTAGAAGCTATTGCAGCTCCTACAAACGATGCAAAGGTGGTACTTAAACTCTTCAAACACATTATATTTCCCAGATTTGGTGTGCCAAGAGTTGTGATTAGCGATGGAGGATCCCATTTTGTCAACAAGGTTTTCGAAAATTTACTTAGGAAACATGGGGTTAAACACAAAGTGGCAACTCCTTATCATCCTCAAACCAGCGGACAAGTTGAAGTCTCTAATAGACAAATCAAATCGATTTTGATGAAGATAGTTGGGCTGTCCAAACGTGATTGGGCCGCCAAATTGGATGATACTCTTTGGGCCTATAGGACTGCTTTCAAAACACCTATTGGCCGCACGCCTTTTCAATTACTCTATGGAAAATCATGCCATTTACCAGTTGAGATAGAGTACAAATCGATTTGGGCAACCAAACTCTTGAATTTTGATATCAAGACAGCACAAGAGAAGAGGCAGATGGACTTACATGAACTCGAAGAAATCAGACTCGAAGCATATGACAGCTCAAAAGCATACAAGGATCGAACAAAAGCAGCTCATGACAAAAAGATCCAGCGGAAAACAATCAAAGTTGGTGATCAAGTGCTACTCTTTAACTCAAGACTTAAGCTATTTCCGGGAAAGCTACGATCGAAGTGGTCTGGTCCGTTCAAAGTATTACAAGTTTTACCTTATGGAGCAGTCACTTTAGCCAATAGCAATGGAGAAGGATTCACTGTAAACGGTCATAGAGTAAAGCCTTACTTGGCAAAAAGCACGATTCCCGAGGGAACTTCGGTTCTGCTCGATGAACCACCTCCTCTCCAATAAAAAGGAGGAAAGTCGAGCTTGAGACTATAAACAAGCGCAGTTGGGAGGCAATCCCAAAGGTATCCTCTGTATATACATTCAAATTCTTTCTTTTCGCATATTTACTTACAAATTTGCTATTTTATCATATTTTCATACATCTATTTCGATTTACATGCACTTGGAAGGTCTTTTGGGTCTCTTTTGCAGGAAAATAGGGCCCACATAGGATAAGTAGGGTCAAAACCGACAAGATGGGACAACACTCGACCACGCCTGGTCGAGTGTCCCACTCGAGCATCAGCCAGCTTTTGGCAGACTGACACTCGACCAAACCTGCTCGAGTGTCAGGCTCGAGCGTCCCGCCTTCATGCCTATTCACATACCTCCAAGCCTATAACTGCCAAAAGCTGAGAAAGGGGAGACATTTACTCCGAAAAATGGGTTAAATCTTTCTTTAATGCAATATCTTTTCCATTTAATTCAAAAAGATTTGATTTAATCCAAGTTCAAATTTTGAATTTGAAAAGGCTCCCCCTTGTTTTTTCTCCTCTATAAAAGGAGGAGGAGCCTCTCTCCTTCCATTCACACGAAATACATTCTCTCTCTAACATTTCTCTCTAAGTTGTTCTCTCTTTTACAGAAGCAAATCGTCCCTCTTTTTGTTCATCCACTACACTCGATCACCTCTGCTCGAGTGTCTTGTTCGAGTGTCCGAATACTTGCTCTTCCTCCGACCTACTTTCACCATGACAGATGGAAAATCCAACAAAGCCAATCTCCTCCGCCTCAGAGCCAAAAATAATGCTCGATCCAGAAGCAATCCTTTACAAGGAGAGTCTTCCATGGCCGCAAGCAGACCCGGCAGAAAAGAGAAGAGGAGGATGGAAGTGCAGTCTGAGAATGAGTCGGAAGAAAGAGAAGAATACATGGATGAAGACGAATTGGACCCAGACCTTGCTGCTGAAACACTCCGTGAAGATGGATATGGTGAAAGAGAGGCGGCAGAAGCAAGAGAGATAGTTCTTGCCGGAAAAAGAGAGAAAGAAATGAAGGAGAGGCATAATTCGGCAAGGGCACTAAGCGATCTGCGAAGGATGGATTTTTTAGGTACCCGCTATCCATGCAAGGAAGCGCTAACCGCAATGGGGATAACAAGAGATGTGGATCTCATGTTGCAAAATTGCGGGCTGTCCACATTTGTGCAATATCCACAAAGAGCTTACAAAGAAGAGACTCTTCAGTTTTTAGCAACGGTTCAAATCATTCTATACGATGCTGAAAACGAGAATCTCCAAGAAAAGCAAGGTGGCGGTTACATCTTCTTTGCAATAAGAGGAAGGGACTATCGAATGACATTTAAAGCACTTAGGGACCTCTTCGAGTTCCCGAAGGCCGAGTCCGAAAATTATGGACCCGATTTCGATAGAGCTGAGTTGGATGATGTGTGGAGGTCGATTGCATCAACAAGGAGCAGATTCTCATCCTCCCGATCTAAGGCATCACTGATCCGAAACCCGGCGTTGAGGTATTTTCGAACAATCCTAGCAAATACATTTTTCTCACGTTTTACTACTGGAACCATTAACCTAGGAGAAATGGAGATGTTGGTGACTGCTCTTAAAGACATTGTTGGTCAAAAGAGTGACGGATCCCCGATTATTGGAGATCGAAACAATGCTGGATTAACAATCCAGTTTGCCAACCAAATGATCTAAGTAGAAGAGTTGCAGCTCTAGAAAGGAACAGCGGACCACCACCACCACCAACTATTCGCCCAAGAAGAGCCTCCATATCCACGGATCGTGAAAGGCAACACCAACCAGCACCAGCTAGACGTTCCTCAGCTAACCCAGCAGCCTTCTCATACAGGAGACCATTTGATGCAGCAGGAGCAAGCTCGAGCCAACCGCTCGAGCACCAATCAGTCGAGCATTCCGAACACTCGACAGACACGCTCGAGCAAGCTGAGCTCGAGCGTCAAAGGCATAATGACTACTACATGGAGCTTATGCGAAATGTGGCATCCGATTACTGGAATCATTAAGAGGTACCAAAACCCCTTCCTTTCATTATAAATACCATTGCATATTTTTCAATTGACTTGCTTTTACATTTCTTTTACTTAGCTTGCTTTTGCATATTTTTCACTTGACTTGCTGGTCTAGGATCCTCTTTTGGACTTTTATACACACAAGGGACTGTGTGATTTAAGTTTGGGGGAGGGTTCTAGAGGATATTTGACTTTGTTTTCTGTGGTTCTTAGTTTTTATTCTTGCATTTGATCATATTGCATCACATCTAAGGCATAGAAAAACCAAAAAAAATTGAAAAACTCAAAAATGCATAAGTCAAAAACAGAGTGTTCATATAGTTGCATTGCATTCATATAGGATTGAGTCTAGAGTTTCGGGAATCATCTTGCTAGATAGGTAGACTTGCTAGGTTGATTGGCTAGTAACCATAGTGAACTCTTAGACTTGCGTTTTTCCCTCTTGAACACTGATAGGTAGATCATTAACCTTTGAAACCAATACTTAGGTTGTGTCTCGAAAAGAACCTGATTTGTTACCTCATAATCGAATTTGATTTTCCAAATTAGGGGCTTGAGATACATTGCATAAGATCCTTCCTTAGGTTCAGCTAGCTAAGTAAAAAGAAAAAGCATGAGGTGAATATAGAATCATCCTTCTCAAAACTCGGCTCAAAATATATGGTCTAAAATGAACGGGGATTGTGCGTAAACCCGTACCTTCTTGTGTTTCATCAATAAAACCATTTCGATATCGCCTAAAATGAACCGGGACTGTGCGTAAACCCGTACTTTTTCGCGTCTCATTGATAAAGCTAATACATCGATGCCTAAGGTGAACCGGGACTGTGCGTAAACCCGTACTTTTTCGTGCTTCATTGATAAGCTAAAGCCAATAAAAACGAGTAAAGAGTGGAGAAGTGATCTAAAATGCTTAAACCATTAGTGACTAGCTGAATTTGAGGAAGTTGTATCCCAAAGTCTTTGATTAATAGCCCCTTTTGCGGACTGCACTTGAAAGAAATAGGTTTCGAATCTGAATTTCTTAAGAGACCAACTAAGTGTTAGGGAATAATCGGTCTTGATGCTAAGCCTTGATGAAAGTAAATTGTGGTTCTTACAAAGAATGAGGTTTCACTTGTGGGTTACAGTTTTTCGATTTTGGCAGGTCATTTGTTTAAGTAAGATGTTCCCATTGTTAGCAACTTCTCTTCCTTCTTAGTTCGATGCACATTTGCTTGAGGGCAAGCAAAGACTAAGTTTGGGGGAGTTGATGTGTCTGCATTTTACCACATTTTAGGACCATTATTTAGCATGTTTTGCATTCATACTTGCATCATTATCATTGTTTTAGGTTCTTTTTAGCATAATTTGCATTATTAGTATCGGGCATTGCATACATTGCATAAAAGGGACTTTTAGGTACTTTTT
>JAKUCM010001727.1:0-34340 GCA_023374145.1 Lepidium sativum
AATGATCTCAATTTTCTATGTGTGATATAATTATTCACATTCTAATACATATTTCTCATGAAAATATTCTGTATGGTTTTGTTTAGATCTCTGGGAGTAGTGTCGGGTATGACTGGTGCAGGAGGAAATATAGGTGCAGTGGTAACTCAATTATTGTTCTTCAAAGGATCGAAATACTCGAAAGAAACAGGGATTACTCTGATGGGGATTATGACAATTGCTTGTTCATTACCGATATGTTTTATTTACTTTCCTCAATGGGGAGGTATGTTTTGTGGACCTTCTTCTAAAAAAGTAAGTGAAGAAGAGTATTATCTTACTGAATGGAATGATAAAGAGAAAGCTAAGGATTTACATCTCGCAAGCAAAAAAATTTGCAGAAAACAGTGTTACTGAAAGAGGTCGATCCATGTCAGCTCATCCTGAAACTTGATTACTCATTGTTGAGTTTTGTTTCTCTGTTAAGTATGCTTTTGTCCTTTTGTTCAAGAGTTTCAAAGAGCTCTACTTCTTGATTTTTCTTTCTATTATGTGATTGAGTATTGTATGTTATGTAAAGTCTACTGGTTTACTGCTTTCTTTATACGGACAACATTTGTAAGTTTATTTTATCATTTGGTAAGTATATTTTATTATTTTAGTTTTCTTTTTCTTTGATGATAAATCATAAAGGTGACTACAATATTACAAAACTATATATTCTCAAACAATGTATTATGCAAATTTAACCTTGTATGTTTCCCAATCCACCACATTGATTGCTATGCACGTTAAAAAGAAGCCACACGCAGTCCATGAACCAAAAATCTTTATTCTCAACGTTAAAAAACATTACTTTGAACGGGAGTTTTGTTTCATAAAAAGTGTCTAAGATAAAGTAACACAAAACAAACAAAGATAGAAACCACAAAACCCAGTCACATCAAACCAAAATTTGAAACACTTATCAATTTCCCATTTACTGATTGATCCGTAACTTTGAAAGTTGACATATGATTACATGTCTACATCCTTAAAAGACATATTCATGATAACGTTTGACAATAAATTTGAGATGACATATAACTCCAACAGGTTGAGATTTATTATCACCCCTCCGAAATAAATAAGCAAAAAGATTTTGAATAAGTTAAAATTCTACCAATCATATCCAATTAATTATGATGTTTGATATGTTTATAATTATATAATAGTATTTGATGTGTACTTTTTTATTTTCTTATTTCATGTGTACTTTAAATTTATATATTGGACTTCATAATTCTTGTTATAAAAAACATTATGGTTACAAGAGTTTGATGATAAAAAGGGTATATGTCTTGTTTGTCCATCCATCTGTTCAATCCTTAATAGAGTAGCTGGATGTTGTTTGTTTTCATGGTAGATACTATATGTAAATGAGTGTTTTTTATTTTATAATTTGATATCTACATCTATATGGACTTACCTATAAAATAACCAAAAAAGTATAATTATTTTTTAAGTATTATTTTAATTAATAAAACTGATATTTTTATTAAACTAAATAGATTCTTTTTAACATTTATAAAATATTATTCTTATTAAAAATTTAATTTTAAAAAGAAATTTTAATTTTAAATTATGTGGAACAATTTCTAATTATTAAAAAGATGAGTGAGAAGTAAAAAAAAAGGGAACGAACATAAAAAAAGAATAAAAGATAAAAGAGAGTAATAAGAGGTGAGAGACAGGGAAAATAAAGAAGAGTGAGTAAAAAAAGTTAGAAAAGGAAAAAGATGAAAGAGATTAAATACATGAAAGAGAGTAGAAAATATGAGAGGAAATAAAAAAGAGACAGTAAAAAGAGGAGATAGTAAAATAGAGAAAAGAGTAAAAAATGAGGGAGAGTAAAAAAGAGAAAAGTGAGTAAGAAGATGAGTGAGAGTAAAAATGAAGGAGAGTAAAAAGAAGAGAAATGGTAAAAAAGAAGAGACCGTGTAAAAATAAAGAAGAGTAAAAAGAAGAAAAAAAAGATAAATTAAAAAGATGAGAAAGAGTAAAAAAGAAAAGAAAAAGTAAAAAGATGAGAGAGATGAAAAAGATGAGAAAGTAAAAAATAAGAGATAAAGTAAAAAAATGAGAGAAAAAAAGGAAGTAAAATAAAAAGTTAAGAGAGATTAAAAAAGAAAAAAAATGAGAGAAAGTAAAAAACAACATGAGAGAAGTAAAAAAAAGGAGAGTCAATAAAAAAAAAGGAGTAAAAGAAAAGAGAGAAAAAGAGAAGTAGTAAAAAGAAAAATGGGGTATTTTTGGTTTTTCTTAATTTTATGAACTTCATGTACGTTCAATTGTTTCTCTTAAACACATAAAATTTTTAGAAAATTATAACTAAGTTAAGATGCTATATTCAGTCGCTCCATCCGGATAATGCACAATTATGTATTTAAATAAACAATAATTGACATTTTCATTCAAATGGAGCGGCTTGATGAAAAAACAAGCATGTCTATATAAGAAAATTTCAACAAGTTCAAGACATATATATAAAAATTACAAATGTATTGATAGACCAAATTCTAGAAATAGTTTGGTTTACTATAATATTATAGAATTATATATACATAAACACGTTATAGTAATAATTATAGAAAGATATGAAAACTACAAACAGTTTGGTATTTGATCAAAATTAATTTCAATTTTCAAACTCTAGTAATAATGTACATAACATCATAGGGAAAAAATGTACCTGAAAGTGTATATGAATATATCCAAGATTTAATCTTTAGTAGGGATATGTGTAATAACTCTTTTAAAGCTCAAATATCATGTTAAATTTTATAGTTCTTTGTTTAAAGTACTCTAATCTTTTTCAAATAAATTGAAAGTCAAAAACGAAAAATCTTAGATGAAAATATACCTAAATATCTCATATTTCAATGAACATAAAACCACTTTTCCTTGATCTCATATATATATATATATATATATATTATCTTTTAAAAATATCACCATGTACTTGGGATGTTTGACAGCCATCATTTAACATGAAATAACTATTCATTGATTTCATGTTTAGTATTTTGTTGAAAAATTCTCAAAAACTTTAAATGTAAATACATGTTACATATTTGATTATACAACTAGCTAAAGTACTTAGATGCAATATCTATTGTATAACTGCATCATATTTGAGATATATTCAAAGAGTAAGACTTTGGTAAAGCTAATGGTTAGTAGACTTTACCTTTGGCATGGTTAAGAGGCCAAGGAGTGCTCCAGTCCCCGAGTCTCAACTTGAATTGACTTCGAAAAAACATTATAGTATAAGAAATTGCAACTGATTGAAATCTTAATAGCTGTTATTAATCGATTAATAAAGAGGTAAATAGTTGGAAAATTATGTCACTAATATTTTGACTTTTTTGGTTTCACTAAACCTAAAACATTGTACGGGGGCATAAGCAACATTCTACGGAAACATAGATGCAACATTCTACGTAAAATCACTTTCTTTTACATTATATCTGTTTCAAAGTAAATGGTCATTTCCAAAAGTGTAGAAAATATCCAATTTGCCTCTAATTAAATTAATAAAAATGAAATAGTAAAAAAGTTCAAAGTCAACTGGTTTATCAATATAGCAGAATATATAATTTTGTCTTTAGTTCTCGTTCAAATAACGAAACGACAGTTATATTTTAAAAATACTATTTACTTGATATAAAACAATTTTGAAATTCATGTTGTTCATTAATGAATTGCATACTGTCTTTTAATCTAGTATTACTAGTTTGATGTATGTAACTGATTTCGAAGTTAAAGATAAGAACTGATGATGTGGTAAACCACACCAGTTAAATCATTTTTATTTTTTTGTCAACAAATAACTATTAGATCGACAAATCTTGATTTATAGTCAAAATTTTTCAATTAGAAAGAGTGAAATTTAAACTCACCATCTGGTATGTAGTTAAATCAGGGATAATCCAATTGAACTACCTGTCTTTGGCAATCAACTATTATATAAAAAAAATATATATCCATCAAACACAAAATTTACTAAAACTCTCAAATCAAACACCTAAGTACCAGACTAACATGAGTCAATCAGTAGTAAGTTTATGGCGATAAAAACTGACATGAGTAAAGCATATGATAGAGTAGAATGGCCTTTTCTGGCTGAAATAATGAAGGATTTGGGTTTTAGCGATCAATGGATAAAATGTGTTATGTGGTGTATTACGAGTGTAGAGTACTCGATTATAATTAATGGGGTACCTGGTGGCTGCATTATCCCGGAAAGGGGATTACGGCAAGGAGATCCTTTATCTCCATATCTTTTTATTTTATGTACGGAAGTTCTTATAACCAAACTAAGGAGGGCAATTGAAGACAGAACCATTACTGGGATTAAAGTGGCAAGATCGAGTCCCCCAGTTTCACACCTCCTCTTTGCAGATGACACACTATTTTTTTTGCCAAGCCAATAAAGCGGAGGTAAAAAAGATTTTGGAGATACTTGCTCAATATGAGAGTGTATCGGGGCAAAATATAAATTTTGATAAGTCATCGATACAGTTTGGTAAACATGTAGGTTTGGAGATTAAGCGAGAAATCCAACAAATTCTGGGAATTAGTACAACTGGTGGATTGTGGCAGTATTTAGGGCTCCCGGAAAGAATAGAAGGGTCTAGGGCTCAAGTATTTGCCTTTGTGGCTGATAAGTTATATGCATGTCTATCTACATGGTCAAATAGATTCCTATCCAAAGCAGGGAAAGAGGTTTTGATAAAATCTATTTTGACGGCGCTACCAACGTATGTGATGAGTTGCTATAGATTGCCGAGAAGTGTCCTTCAAAAGGTACACTCTGCAATAGCTAATTTCTGGTGGTCAAACTCAGGGACTACCAGAGGTATTCACTGGAAAACATGGCGAGAATTATGTAAAACAAAAAATAGTGGGGGTTTGGAATTCCGACTGATAGAGGATTTTAATTCGGCACTCCTCACAAAAAAAGTATGGAGATTGATAGAATTCCCAGATTCACTGTTAGCACGAGTCTTAAAAGGAAAATACTATAGGGACACCTGTGTAACAGAAGCTCGAGTTCATGGACAAGTGTCATATGGGTGGTGGAGTATCATGTCGGCACGCCCTTTATTGGCACATGGTTTAATTAAAAAGCCGGGAGATGGTACGCGAATCGGGATATGGAAGGATAAATGGATACCAGATGTAGAGCCTAGACTGGCAGAGCGCTCGGATCTACACATCTTTACAAATATTACGGTGGATCAATTCATAGACCGGAGTACGGGGCAATGGAATGAAATCTTGGTAAGACAATATTTTGGGCCAAGAGATGCCCAGTTGATTCTTGGCATAAGGTTACCGGCTTTCGCGAGAAAGGATTCCTGGGGTTGGCACTATACGACGTCAGGTAGATATACGGTAAAATCTGGTTATCAATTAGCAAGTAGAGTAAGAGATATGGACCAGGGTAGTTATGGACCTTCTTTTGACTTACTATACAAGGAATGTTGGAAGCTAGATTGTCCCCCAAAGATAAAACATTTTCTCTGCCAAGTGCTGTCAGGATGTACTGCAGTGTATCACAATTTGGTGAAACGGGGTCTTGGAAAGGATACGAGGTGTCTAAGATGTGGGATTGATAATGAGTCAATTTTTCACGTGCTATTTGAATGTCCACCAGCTATTCAAGCGTGGGCTCTATCGGTAATACCGAGTCCTCCGCAGATTTTCCCAGGAGAATCAGTTAGGTACAACATAGATTATTTGCTTTCATGTGCAAAGCACAAGACAGAATTTGGAAGTTTTCCATGGCCCATTTGGCACATCTGGAAAGCACGTAATGGTTTCTGCTTCACCCAGGTAGATTTAGACCCTAGAATCATTGTGGAACGGGCTTCATCAGAGTTCAAGGAATGGTCAGAAGCCCGACAAAATAGTGCAGTTCAGAGTGTACAAAGGGTTTACAGCTTTGGAATGACCAAGGCACCCTTGATATTTCCTACCACAGCCAATCTCAGTTTCACGGGCTATAAGTGCTACGTGGACGCGTCCTGGAAAGACACTGATCTCTACTCAGGGGTCGGTTGGATCTGCTTTCCAGATTCGGTGGAAGGAGTATGTTCGGGATCAATCAGGATTAACCAATGTCTATCGGCTCTTCACGCGGAGGTTGAGGCGGTTTTATGGGCCTTGGGTACGCTTGCAGAGCTACAGATCCAAGAAGTGGAGATCTCGACGGATTGTGAGACGGTTTATGCCATAATCCAGTACCCAGAGGAGTGGCAGGCGTTCTTATCATACCAGGAGGAGATTCGAAGACGGAGTCTAAGGTTTTCTACTTGTATTTTCTCGGTTATTCCGAGACAGCTAAATCATAAAGCAGATGCTCTGGCCAAGTTAGGAAGAGTGTCTGGTTTATGAATTTAATTGTTTCTATATTAATTGTCGTTGGAAAAAAAAAGTACCAGACTATTATAATTTTTAATAAAACTATATTTTTGTTGATTTTATTAAAATCATGAATTTTGTGTTAACAGAAATAATTAATTTTGTTTAACAGAAATAATTAATTTCGTTTAACAGAAATAATTAATTTCTTTTAACAGAAATAATTAATTTCGTTTTAATCCTGTTAAGTGTATTTGATTTGAGATTTGGTAAGTTTCATGGTTAATTGACATTTTTTCAGTATGTAAGTGTAAAAGTCGACAACTCTTAGGTAAAATTATGTAATTCATCCAGTCTGATTTGGGATGAGTATTTCCATACATTTTCAATATCAAATTACATTTTTTGGATGGAAAATAATAATTATATTCTAACTTTAATTTTTTTTTTTTTATCATCTGGAAAATAATAAAGAATCAATTGCAAAAGAGAAGAATAAAACCCACCAAAAACATCACCGTGGGAAGCAAGGAAAACATAGGGAATAAGTCAAATTATTTTATGAATTAAGAATTTAGAACTAAAATTAAACTAAGAAAGAATTGCTCAAATAGAGTAAAATTATAGTGTAATTACTAGAAAAGTTTTTGTCCAAAAAAAAAGAAAGCGTCAAGGGTGTAATTACGATTACACCCTTGAAACAAAAAACTGATATGTCTTCTTCTATTTTCTTCTTCTCTGGTTAGTTTCACTAAAGAAAAAGAAAGAAACCTATAGCGTAAACCATCGTCATTGACTTCTCTTGATTTTGTTCCTTCCTCGTCTTACTCAACGTGTTCTTCGCTGTATTTCATACTCGTTGTCTTCTTCTTCATCTTGTTCTTCGTACTCGTCGTCTTCATTGTCGGTAAGTTTCTTCTTTTCTTTATCCTCTTCTCCTCTTCTGTTTTTTCTTCTTTTTCGTAAGGGCATTTGGATTTAGGGTTGACGTAGACATTGAGTTTCTCGATTTTTCGAGATTTGGATTTCTCAATTTTGCGACATTTGGGTTTTTGTTCTTCACTAACTTATTCTGTGTCTAGTAATTTTCTTCCCCAGTCTGAGCCAATGTGATATAGTTCGTAATTAGTTGTGCGGGTAAGGGTGAAGAAGCAATATGATACGTGTAGTACAATTAGTATGACGTTTGGTAGAGTTAGGTCGTAAGGGGGGTATAGTTGGATTATAGTGTGGTAGAGTTAGCTTGTAGTGTAGTAGAGTTAGTCTGACGTGTGGTAGAGTTAGATTATAGTGAGGTATAGTTGGTTTGTAGTGTAATAGAGTTAGGTTGTAGTGTGCGGTATAGTTGGATTCTGTGTGGTAGAGTTAGGCTGTCGTTTAGTAGAGTTAGATTATCGTGTGGTAGAGTTAACTTGTAGTGTAGTAGAGTTAGTCTGACGTGTGGTAGAGTTAGATTATAGTGTGGTAGAGTTGGTTTGTAGTGTAATAGAGTTAGGTTGTAAAGTGCGATATAGGTGGATTCTGTCTGGCATAGTAGAGTTAGGCTGTCGTTTAGTAGAGTTAGATTATCGTGTGGTAGAGTTAACTTGTAGTGTAGTAGAGTTGGGTTGTTGTGTGGTAGAGTTAGGTTGTAGTGTGGTAGAGTTAGTCTGACGTTTGTAGAGTTAGATTGTAAGAATGTAGAGTTGCCTTGTAGTGTGGTAGAGTTGGGTTTTATAATGCTTATCGTTTATTTTCTTTCATCTTTAGATATGGCAGACAAGAAGTACCTAAAGAAGTTTCTCACACACGGTGTACAGGTGATGAAGAATCGAAGCATCAACCATTTCTGCAATCTAAAAAACATCAGTAATATGATCAAGGGTATTGGTGAGGATGCATACATAGACATAAAGGAGAACACTTGCGTAGGCATTTTTCTGAAGCTAGCAGATTCCGACTACAACTTTACAGGGAGGCATATACAGTACCTGTTGATGAATCAACTAGTGACTAAGAAGATGTATGAGATTTGGGTGCTGTTTGGGTCGCGACCTACGAGGTTTTCTCTACACGAGTTTGCTGAAATAACGCAGCTTAATTGCGGTAACTTCGAGAAGGCTTCTAATGTGGCAGATGAAGCGCACAAAGAACTTTGGGAAGATATTGGCTTAGGGGTTGGTGAAGGACCAAAATGGGTAGAGTTGAAAGAAATCTTGGGGAGATGTAGAGGGTGGTCTTTCGAGAAGAAGAAGATGTTGGGCTTGCTAGTGGTTTTGAATGTAGGAGTTTTAGGTTGCCACACAAATAGTAGGCTCCCTTTTAGTGCTGCGAAGTTGGTTGCAGATTTTGAGATGTTCGAGAGGCATCCATGGGGAAGAGTGGCATTTTTAGAACTGATAAAATTGATAAATATGGCAGAATACAAAAAGGCCAGTAATTACACATCACATGGGTTTGTGCACGCACTTCTGATATGGGCATTTGAGTCCATCCCCATAGTCGCAGAAATATTTGGGGAGCAAAGAGAAGGTGACGTCCCCATTCTACGATGGAGACCCATCAAAAAACAAACCATTGACCCCGAGGACTTGGTGAAGTTGGAGCTAGCAAATAATGGAAACGTAAATTCCTTTTGTAGTAGAGCCGATAAAGGTGATTGATAGAGTTCATGCATGTATAGTATAGTTCATTTACTCCACTATACATACATAGTAGAGTTCAATTTCAAGTAAGGTGGAGTTGATTTCAAGTATAGAAGAGTTCAATTTTATAAGTATAGTGGAGTTGATTTCAAGTATAGTAGAGTTCATTTACGTGTAGTAGAGTTCATTTACGTGTAGTAAAGTTATCCATGTGTAATAGAGTTCATTTACGTTTAGTAGAGTTATCTTTAGTGTGGTAGAGTTCAGTCGTGTTTAATAATAAATTGCATCTTTTCGTCTACCAGGTACGTCTTAAGCAGCTGACTACACAACCTCTGGAGATAATGCCTCTATGGCCAAACGATATTGCAGACCACAAAGTGGACACCATGCTTGGAGACATACTTGCCTACATGCTAGATGAATCCGCTTGGGACAAAAGTAATAAAAGGAAGGCAGATGCTTATCTCGAGGAGAGGATGAGCAAGCGTAGTGCTAGTTCAAAAGTGCAGGTGGAGAAAGGGAAGAAAAAAAACACAAGAAAGTAGAGAAAAAACACAATAAAGTAGAGAAAAAACACAACAAAGATGCGAAAAAACACAAGAAAGAAGAGAAGAAGAGAATCCAGATTAGGATGGATGACTCCACCACCATGCATGATGTGGTGAGACTTCATCTGCATAAACGTGAGACTTAAATGTCACACTAACTCTACCATACGTCAGACTAACTCCACTACACTGCAAGCCAGCTCTACCAAACGTCAAAACTGCAATCTAACTCTACCACACACTACAACCTAACTCTACCGAAAACGACAGACTAACTATACTACACATAATCCAACTCTACCACACTGTTATCTAACTCTACCACACTGTCAGAACAACTCTACTAAAACGTCAGCACTACAATCTAACTCTAATACACTGCAAGTCAACTCTACCAAACGCCAAAATTGCAATCTAACTTTAGCACACTACATTCAAGATGCCTCTTTCAACTCGTTCTCGAATCGTATGACAGTCAAGTTCGACATGTTTGGTACGCTCGTGGTAGACTAGATTGTTGGAGATGTGTATCGCTGCCATATTGTCGCAGTACATTGTCGTTGGATTCTGTATTTTAACACGAAAATCACCAAGAAGTTTTAAAATCCATTCAAGCTCGCAGACAGCATAAGACATGCTTCTGTACTCGGCTTCTGCAGAAGATCTAGACACAGTGTCTTGCTTTTTAGACTTCCAAGATATTAAGGAATCTCCTAGAAAAACTGCATAGCCTGTGACAGATCTCCTCGTGTCTGGACATGATGCCCAATCTGCATCTGCATAAGCCTTTAGATCAATATTAGAAGAAGATGAATAGAACAATCCATGTCCTGCAGTCCCTTTAATGTAATGCATTAGTTTTAGAAGAGCTTGATAGTGATTTATGCATGGCTGAGATGAGAATTGAGCTAGCTTGTGAACGGCAAAACATATATCTGGTCTCGTGAGAGTCAAATATATAAGTTTACCGATTATACTTTGATATATAGTTGGATCCTCCATCAGAGTATCACCTTCTTTGGATAACTTCTGATTAGGCTCCATGGGTACAGAAGAAGGTTTGCATCCAAGAAGTCCTAGTTCATCAAGCAACTCAAGCGTATACTTTCTTTGATAAACGAAAATCCCTTCCTGTGATCGAGCAATCTCCAGACCAAGAAATTATTTTACATCTCCTAGATCTCTCAGTTTGAAGCATGCCTTGAGATCATTTTTGAGTTGCTCTGCTGCTTCATTGTTGTTGCTTGCAACAACTATGTCATCCACATAAACAAGTACAACAACAAATATGTCTCCCGTGGCTTTTATGAAAAGAGTATAGTCTGACATTAATTTATTGAAACCGAGACTGACCAAAGTATCAGAAAATTTCAGATACCATTGTCTCGAGGCTTGCTTCAATCCATAGATGG
This sequence comes from Lepidium sativum, assembly GCA_023374145.1. Lineage (NCBI taxonomy): Eukaryota > Viridiplantae > Streptophyta > Magnoliopsida > Brassicales > Brassicaceae > Lepidium > Lepidium sativum. The sequence continues at coordinate 10,975 of JAKUCM010001727.1, forward strand.
ATTTATTGAGTTTACACACTGGATTAGGTGGAAGTGAGTCCCCCTTATTGGAAGCATATCCTGGAGGTAATTGCATGTATATCTCCTCTTCTAAATCACCGTTAAGAAAGGCATTAGATATATCTAATTGTGACAGAGACAACCCTAGGTTTGCAGCTAAAGCAAGTAGAAGTTTCACAGAAGACAACTTTGCAACTGGTGAATAAGTGTCAATGTAGTCCAATCCTTCCTTCTGCGTGTAACCCTTTGCCACCAAACGAGACTTATGCCTTTCAACTGTACCATCTGCAAGATATTTAACTTTGTATATCCATTTGCTGCCTATGACATGTTTTCCTTTTAGTAGTGTCAGAACTTCCCATGTATCAGCATTTTCCAGAGCTGCTATCTCATCACCCATTGAATCATTCCAAATGTCATGCCTGCAAGCTTCAGGGTAAGTCTTTGGCTCAAATTCTTTTGTGACAGCTGCAAGAAAGCATTTAAAACCATCTGATAAGTGATCATAAGATATGATCTTGGACATTGGATATCCGATGTTAGAAGCAGTATTGTAGCAGTGATAGTCCTTTAGATGAGCAGGAGGTTTTGAAGTTCTAAGCCTTTGTATGGCGTTAAGATGATGTGTAGGAGAATCATTCACTGTTTCCATTGGTTCCGTATCATCTGGATGAGATAAGTTGTCAGATGACTTCTCTGGAATTGGAAACAAAGATTCTATAGCTTCATTCTTTTCAGAATCTGCAAAGGGAAAAATGTTTTCATGAAAAATCACATGTCTTGATATAAAAACAGTGTTGGATTCAATGTCCAGTAGTCTGAATCCCTTGACACCTATCTGATAGCCAATGAACACACAAGCCTTTGCTCTAGGGGCAAACTTGTGACGATTATGTGTAGACGTAGATGCATATGCCAAACAACCAAAAGTCTTCAAATGTGTATATTCAGGTAGTTTCTTCATAAGTAACTCAAAAGGTGTTTTACCATCAAGCTGAGGTGTTGGAAGACGATTGATGATGAACACCGCAGTCATGAGACATTCATTCCAGTATTGAAGAGGTAATTGAGACTGAAACATTAAGGCTCTTGCAACATTAAGTAGGTGTTGTTGTTTCCTCTCAACTACTGAATTTTGCTGTGGTGTTTTAGGGCATGAATGATATGAGATAATGCCTTGCTTATTGAAGAAACTAGTGAAGTTCAACTCGGGACCATTATCAGAACGAACAGCTTTGAGTTTAGTTCCAAATTGATTTTCAATCATTGAAACAAAACCAGGGAATAGAGTCACGACATCTGATTTGTTCTTCAGTAGATAAATCCATGTTGCTCTAGAAAAATCATCTACAATTGTGAGAAAGAATCTATATCCATCATAAGAGGGCATCATAAACGGACCCCAATTGTCTATATGAATCAGATCAAAAGCTTTATTAGATCTATTCTTTCTAGGGGCAAAAGATAAGTGTTTTTGCTTAGCTAAATGGCAAGTCTTACAGTGAAAAGAGCTTGCATTTTTGCTAACAGATATAGACAAATCAGATGCAAGAGACTCTAGTATTGGCTGAGAGGGATGTCCTAAACGTTGATGCCAAACCTCATTGTCAGACTTAACAGAGTTGCAAACTTTGGCAGCTGTTGAAGTACAAAGACAGGCAGCATCAAGGATGTACAGCTTGGAGTAAAGACTACCGGTTCCACTCATCAACTCCTGAGTATTGTCCTGTATAAGGCATTTCTGAGAGTCAAATGAAAACCTACACTTCATACTTGATGTGAGAGCACTGACACTGAGTAAATGAAACTTGAACTGAGGAATGAACAACACATCTTTCAGCAGAAGTTTGTCACTCAATCTGACATTTACCATACCAACAATCTTAACTGCAATTCCTGTAGGCAACTTAACATCATTGTTTTTGGTTAACTCTCTAAGTCCATGAAACAGAGATTTATCATAACAAACATGATGTGTAGATCCTGTATTTATAACCCATTTATCTAAATTATCATCATTACTGATAATAGCATGACAATCGTAATTGTTTTTCCCAATCATTGAGCAAGAAATGAAAGGAAAGGATATACCAGTGACTTGAGAGGCCATAAAATTTTGATTGTTATTCCCTTCATTGGTTACATCATTGACTTTAGGAGCTTGAGGCTGCAGTTTTGAGGCACGGAAACTCATGAGACGTTGGATCTGTTCTGTAGTCAAGTCTGCAGAAATGTTGGACTGTCCACAGTCAGCTAAGGCAAGATTAACAGTCACTCCATTTGAATTACGCTGATTGTTTCTTTGAGACTTTGGTTTCCAACCAATCGGATAACCAACCAGTTTGTAACAACGCTCAACTGTGTGCCCAGATACACCACAGTGAGAACAAGTGGGACGAGTTTTCTGAGCACCATTATCACTACCAGAGATATGATTACCCTGAGAAGATTCATTGATGACATTAGACTTTGTTTGAAAGGCTGATGGATTGGGGTTGATGATTAAACGTCGTCTTTGGCTTTCATCTTGGTCAAGCATGTTGTACATATCAGAAAGACTAGGACGAGGTTTCATATTGAGAATTTGACTCCTTGAAGTAGCAAAATCATCATTAAGACCCATCAAAAACTGAATAATACGAGTAGTTTCATGATCTTCTACAAACTTGAGCACCTGAGAACATTTGCATCCTCCATTCATCATTATGTTTTTGGTGGAAGCTTGTTGTTCCCAGAGAGTTATCATCTTGGTATAGTATTCGGATAAAAGCATACCTCCTTGTCTCAAGGTGCTGATTTCTTGATCAAGGTTGTAAATCTGCGGAAGGTTGCTTTTGTGAAATCGTTGATGAAGATCAGTCCATATAGCTGCTGAATCTTGAAAATAGAGAATGCTCGCATAGATTTGCTTCGAAACAACATTGAGGATCCATGCCTTTACCATGTTGTTGCAACGAACCCAGATTTTGTAAAGTGGATCTGATTCAGCTGGACGAGGAAGAGTTCCATCAACGAAATCCATTTTGTTCTTTGCTTCCAGACTGGTTTTCATGGTCACGAGCCATGAATTATAGTTGTCACCATTCAAAACTTCTGTAACAATCGCCATTCCTGGATGATCCCCTGATTGGAGATAGAACGGATTGTGTGCATTGTCTATGTAATTTGAAGCTGAAGAAGGATGATTCATCGGCTGGTTATGATCCGATTGATGCCGCGATGGTGATCTATGTCCTCCTAACGATTCATTATCGGAGATCGGAGTTGGCGACACACGACTCCTGAGTCCGGTTCCTCTCTTTCCCATGACAAAGAAGGTGAAGGAGAGAAACGAACACAATCAGACGAAGAAGACGAAGAAGAAGACGCCAAGAATCCAGAGAAAAATCAAAGAGAATGTGGAAGAAGTTGCTCTGATACCATAACAGAAATAACAGAATCGATGAAGTAAAAGAAGATTCTTATTCAACTTAACTTTGAGTACAATCGATCACATATATATATACACAATGATCAAAGAGTTAATACAGAAACTAACAGAATGAAAAACAGAGGAATCGAAATGTCTTCTCTTCTAAAAACATTGTTCCTTCCTTTGACAATCCACGCGGCTAAACTCTTTTTATCATAACATTTGAGCTCTGTTCTAGCTGGAGATTCGTTGTACCTGGGGGTTGGAAACTGCACTACACCCTCTACGTTCCATCTTGATTTTTCAAAAATTAACGCATTGCATGCTTTTCATATTAGCCACATGATCCAAGGAAGAGCTGTTCGAATTTAAGATTTGATTCGCTGATCATCAATACACTTAATGATGTAGTGCATATTGAGGAAGGATGATATGGTGGAGAAACTTCTTTCTAGTAATACCAATTGTGATTGATCTCATACCTGTTTAGCTGCTTGACATGTAAACAACACATGATTTATAGTCTCTACTTTTACGCAGTTCGTGTTCTGACTAATTCCTCTTGAGTAAAGGTTGTATGCTACTGCTAGAGCTCCAGCTAAAGTCTTCCAGAGAAGATGGTGGATCTTTGGAGTAGTCTTAGTCTTCCATAGTTTTCTCCACAACTGCTTTTCTAACGGTGGTATTCATGGTTGTACGTCTACTGTTAAGCTCTCTGCCAATTTATATCCCATACTTGGTATTATAAATTCTTGAGTTCTTCATACTCCACTTATACTTGCCTTCTCTGTTGTGATTAAGTTTCATGTTGGTCGCCAGGTTTATATCTTCTGTTGTAAACGTACCGCGTAATTTAGCCATATCCCAACAATTGGAATTTAAACACCAGAGGTGCCACTAGCAGATTTAACTCTTTTAGTTGGCCCATATCTTGAAGTAATCTTGGAGAAACATTGTGGATCCACTTCTCTTTCCATACTTTTATTGTACGTCCATTTCACAGCTGCTTATACAAGCCATGATTCAATAGTTCTTCGTCGTGATGTATGTTTCTCAAACCAAATGAGAGCCTAGTTCCAAAACCACTTTGAAGAAAATCAGAAGCTTTGAAGTATCTTCCTTTTAACACTCTACTTAGTAATGACTAAGGTTTATTAAGGAGTCTCCATGCTTGTTTCATAGTAAGGGTTGATTGAAACAACCTATATCTTTGAAACCCAAACCACCTTCATCTTTACTTCTACATAATTTTTTTCCAAGCCACCCACGATATCTTTTTCTTATTTGTTCCACTACTCCACCAATTATCTCTCATAGCTGAGCTTATCTTCTTACATCTATCTTCTTACGCTACCACTTTGATTAAAGTTTCCTTACCTCCTTGAGATAGAGACTTGGCAAACCAGCCATGCATTAGAGATCGCAGTTTTTCATGAATGAAATTCAAAAGTCTCTTTTTGGACCCTGTGAAGCATTCCGGTAGTCCTAAATACATCCCTTCACCACTTTCTTTTGATATCCCTAGCTTTTGCCTGATTTGGTTTCTCAAAATGTGGTATACTTTGCCCCCAAAATAGAAAATTTAAGGTGATTAAATGTCTCACCTGACGCCTCCTCATAGGCTCTTAAACACTTTTTGATTTCTTCATTCTCTGCAAGGTTAGCTCGGCACAAAAGTAAGCTATCGTTTGCGAAGAGGAGGTGATGAATTGCCAGACTAATAGGTGCAACTTTGACTCCACTTAGTCTTCCTGAGGCTTCAAATATATTCAATAAATGTACCAGAGCTTCCACACACAAATTAAAGAGGAAAGGGGAGAGTGGATCTCCCTGTCGCAACCCTCATCCCGGTTTGATAAAGCCATGCGCCCTCTCGTTGAGTAAGACCGTGCATGTAACCAAAATGACACAAAACATTATTCATTTGATCCAAATATCTCTAAAACCCATCATTCTTAATAGCACTTCCAAGAAAGGCCACTCCACTCTATCATAGACTTTAGACATGTCGGTCTTGATAGCCATTGAGACCTTTTGCATTTTTTGAATTCGACCTTAGCAAATGGACTAATTCGTGTGCTACTAGGATGTTGTCTGAGATCAATCTTCCTGTCACAAAAGCTCCTTGTGTTTTTGATATTATCTGGGGGAAAATCTTCTTCAATCATGTACAAAGGATCTTTGAAATTATCTTGTAATGAATAGAGCACATGCTGATATGTCGCGTAAATCTGTCATTTTTGTCGGATCTGCTACCTTCGGTATAAGGCATAACTGTGTGAAGTTCGAATCAGATTAAAATTGGGTTCTTGCAAAAAACACCTAATATAGCCTTAACTAATCTTGGAAATGTGATATTCCAGAATTGTTGATAGAACTTTGAACTAAAGCCATCAGTTCCCGGACATTTCTCTCCATTAATGGCAAACACAACATTTTTGATTTCTGCCGAGTGAACTTTTCTTGTCAAGGTGTCGTTCATCACCTCTGTTACGCGAGGTGTAGAACCACTCAATAGTGCGTCCATATTCTATGGATTAGAGCTACTCATCAGTTTTCGAAAGAAGTTGCATTTATTTCCCCTTTAGTGCATTCTCCATATTTTGAATCTTTGAACTCTTACACTGTTATGGAAGAACTTTGTGTTCCAATAGCTTTCATCTTCCTTATATGCTCCACTAATATCACGTTTAAGTTGAAATAACCTATCGTGATTAGGATTCGATTTTGAAATTTCTACTTCAAGTGTCGCTATTAATCTCTGAATTCTATTGGTTGTATTAGTATCAGACCGCTTCTTCCACTTATTGATTAAATAAATAAAGAAAGAAAAAAGGATAGCGTGTGATGCAAGGAATTAGGAGATGCGGGACATCGGGACGCAAGTATTCTCGAAGATGCTCGGTGTCGGGGCGCAAGGCATCACAGACCCGCAGTACCGCGCGTGGATCCGAGAAGACTCGGAATGCGGTACACAAGATGCCCGAGAAAATCACTGGGATGCGGGACCCTTGACCCGATTAGGACGCATGCTCCCCGCCAATCCCGAAGAAGATATTTTCTCGGGACTCGAGGGAACGAAAGCGACCTCTGAGGCTAGTGGGGACCAAGGACCTTGTCTTGACCAATGTGGGTCTTTGGTGAGGTCATGAAGCCGTTGGAGGAAGAGGAGCCTCGAGTGGGACCACCGAGTCACTCTCACCTCGAGACCACTTCCCTGGGGACCACACCTCTCTCTTCTCTTTGCATCACAGCTATATTTTCACTATTTCTCCTTCCTCTTAAGTGTTCTATATAAACACCAAATTGTATTGAAGAATGTATGATTTTTGAATCAATGACAATCTCATTTCTCCTTATTCTTCTTCTTCTTCTTTTCAACTTTTGTGTCATGAATTCTTGATATATTATTCTCAAATTCTTACATGGTATCAGAGCAACAAAGATCTTAATTCTATCTCAAATCTGGTTCTCAAAATCTCTATTATTTTTCCGAATCTCTTTTTCCCAAAATCGCTAAAACCAACATGGATTCCAACAAAGGAGCTTGCATACCGGTAACTCTCAAAGGGACAAACTACATGCTACGGTCAAGAACTGCAAGGATGATCTTGTGCAGCCATGGACTGTGGAATCATATTGAACCTAAGGTGACAATCAAAAGTGAAGAAAAAAGGAGTATGGTGTGTGAGCATTGCAAGAAGAAAGGACACACAAAAGATAAATGTTGGATTCTCAATCCTTACTTAAAGTCAAACAAATAGAAGGAGCAAAAGGCAAATACGACATTCAAAAGTGAAGAAAAAGGAGTATGGTCTGTGAGCATTGCAAGAAGAAAGGACACACAAAAGATAAATGTTGGATTCTCAATCCTTACATAAAGCCAAATAAATAGAAGGAGCAAAAGGCAAATATGGCTCAAGAAGGATTGGAGGAAGAACCCGGCAGAAATGTCAAAACCGGGAGGAGCGACGACAATGAGTGCTAATTCTCACGGATCAGTTGTGAGGATTTCGGACCTTGATGAAATCATCAAAGCCATTGCCAACCTAAAGGATTCTGGTATCTGTAATTTTTCTCAAACTTCCTCAAATTCCCTAATAATTGATTCTGGTGCATCTCATCACATGATAAGTAATCCTAAGTTGATTAAGAATGTGAAACCAACCATAGGAAATGTTATTGTAGCTAGTGGTGAGAAAGTACCAATCAAAAGAATAGGAGAGTTGGAACTTTTTGATAAGAGTACAAAAGCGTTTTACATGCTGAAATTCACCTCTAATCTTCTTCCGGTTAAGAAAACAACATCCGACTTAAATTGATATGCTATATTTGGTCCTAACTATGTATAATTTCAGGATATTGAGGAGGAGAAAAGACCAAAGATGGGTTATATGTCATAGAAGAAAAATCGGTTCCAAATGCTTTACACTATGTTTTTGTTAGCAATTAAGACTCTAATGTTGGTTTATGTTTTAATTCGGTTTGGTATGCTAGATTGGGTCATCCCCACTCTAGAGCTTTAAGTTTAATTTTTCCTAAAAACTCTTTGATTATAGTTCTTGTGAGGCTTGTATTTTAAGAAAATATTGCAAGTCTATTTTTCCGAAATCTAGTACTCTTTATGCTAATTGTTTTTATTTAATTTACTCGGATGTTTGGACATCACCTTGATCCTCTAGAGACAACCTTAAATATTTTGTAACTTTCATTGATGAAAAATTAAAATATACTTGGGTTACCTTAATGGCCTCTAAGGACCTAGTTTTTGATGCCTTCATCAATATTCAAAACTACGTATCTAACCAATTTAATTCCAAAATAAAGGTACTAAGATCGGAAAATGGCGGTGAATATACAAGTATTAAGTTTAAAGATCACTTGAACAAATGCAGAATAATTCACCAAACAAGTTGCCCACACATTCCACAACAAAATAGTGTGACAGAAAGAAAGAACCAAAATCTCATGGAAACCGCAAGGGCCATGATGTACCATATGAAGGTACCTAAGAGATATTGGGGAGATGCTGTTTTGATGGCATGCTACCTCATTAACCGACTTTTGACCAAGATCTTACAAGATGTGTCAGCGTATGAGGTACTTAATGGCTCTAAGCCCTTCATTGAACATTTGAGAGTGTTTGGATATGTGTGTTTTGTTTTGATTCCAGGAGAACTATGTCATAAACTTGATGCTAAGAGCACAAAGTGTATGTTCCTTGGATACTCAACAACACAAAAGGGATACCAGTGCTTTGATCCAACAAATCAACGCTTATATGTCTCCTGGGATGTGAAATTTTTGGAAGACAAGGGCTATTTTTACAAGAAAAATTGGGATAAACTTAAAGATCTCACCAACCACGACACAAGATCGGAATGAGAGTCTCCGCACACTTCTTCAACACATAGGTGGAATTGAATCCAATCCCACAAGCATGGCCCAACCTCGGGATGAAGATGGGACAAATGAAACGCCACCTAATATACTAACCTAGGAAGATGATGACTTTCAACAAGACCATCGTTCAACTTTCTCGGAGGTACCGGAGGAGCCGAGCACGTGAGAATGAGGCAAACCCTCTAAGAATAAGCACACGACCGCAGAGGATTACTCCAATAGGATTAAAAGACGTTTTTGTTACAACAACCAAGCCGTGGCACATCCATCTCAAAAGGTTTATTCTCTTAACCTTGTCCTTCATAATTATAAGGTGTTTCTTGGCAAATTTGAACTTGGACAGATTCCAGAAAGTTATGAAGAGGCTAAAAACCGTATGGAATGGAGATATGAGATCATGGATGAATGCAACGCAATGGAAAAGAATCACACTTGAGATGTGGCAGAATTACCACTGGGAAAAAGGGTTTTCACCTCCCGATGGATATTCACTATCAAATACAAGAGTGATGGGAGTATCGAACGGTACAAATCTTGCTTGGTTGCAAGAGATTTTACCCAAACATATGGACAATACTACAACGATACTTTTGCACCCGTTGCAAAACTACACACGGTACGAGTGATTCTTTCCTTGGCTACAAATTGAGATTGGGATCTATGGCAAGTAGATGTCAAGAATGCATTCTTGCAAGGAGAACTTGAGGATGAAGTGTACATGTATCCACCTCTCGGTATCGAAGGGATTGTGAGCCCCGGGAGGGTGTTATGTCTTTGAAAAGCCATATATGGGCTTAAGCAATCCCAGCGGGCTTGGTACCATAAATTAAGCTTCACTATTCGAGATCGTGGTTTCCATAATCAGAATCGGACCATATGCTCTTTTCATCCAATGGCCCGAGGGGTATGATTGTAATTCTTATCTATGTGGATGACTTGATCATTACCGACAATGACAAAGACGGTATTTCCTCAACCAAAGACTATCTTAAGAGTGTGTTTGATATTAAAGACCTTGTGGAACTAAAGTACTTCCTAGGAATCGAAGTATGCCGCTCTTCGGAGGGCCTATTTCTTTCTCAATGGAAGTACAATCTTGATCTTCTTGATGAAACATAAAATTTAGGGTCGAGAGCTGCCAACACACTTCTTGAAGATGGCTACAAGGTCAGTCGAAAGGGGGAGCAAAATGATGAACTTTACAAGGATGCACCTCAATATAGGCGACTTGTGGGAAAACTCATCTATTTGACAATCACAAGACCGGATATATGCTATGCAGTGAATCAAGTGAGTCAACATATGCAAAACCCCACAATATATCATTAGAGCATGATGGAAAAAAATCCTTCGTTACTTACGAGGAAGTCAAAATCGCGGCATTTGGATGGGAAAGAATAACAACACCAAAATTGTGGGTTATTGTGATGCGGATTGGACCGGTGATCGGAATGATCGGAAATCAACAACGGGGTAATAAACTTTCATTGGAGGCAATATGGTGACATGGAAGACTAAGAAACAGAAGGTAGTGTCATGCTCTAGTGTCGAAGCCGAGTACCAAGCAATGAGGATCTTGGCATTGAATCATCGAAGCCAATCACTATGCATTGTGACAACTAAGTTGCAATCCACATTGCATCCAACTCCGTGTTTCATGAGAGGACAAAACACATCGAGATAGATTGCCATAAGGTCCTGGAGAAAATTGAAGAAGGAATAACTCTCTCATGCTACACCAAGAGTGAAGACCAATTGGCGGATATTTTCACCAAAGCCGTAATTCTAAGAGTTTGTGATCACATTTATCCCAAACTAGGACTTGTGGACCTTCCTCAAGATTGATCAAAGGTTCCCTCTCTCATAAATCACACACTCTTTTTTCCCTTAAAAGAGTTTTGTCCCAAGAGATTTTCTCTCTAAGGTTTTTAATGAGGTGGGATTTATGAGAAGTCCAAGCTTAACCTCCATACCATTATGGTTAAGCTTAAGAGGGAGTATTGATCAAATAAATAAAGAATGAAAAAGAGATAGCGTGTGATGCAAGGAATTATGAGGCGCGGGACATCAGGACGCAAGTATTCTCAAGGAAGCTCAGTGTCGGGGAGCAGGGCATCACGGACCCGCAACACCGAGCATGGATCCGAGAAGACTTCGAATGCGGTACACAAGATGCCTGAGAAAATCACTGGGGCGCGGGAGTTCCGATCCTTGACCTGATCAGGACGCATGCTCCCCGCCAATCCCGAATAAGATATTTTCTCGGGACTCGAGAAACAAAAGCGACATCTGAGGCTACTTGGGAACCAAGGACCTTGTCTTTGACCAATGTGGGTCCTTGGTGAGGTCATGAAGCCGTTGGAGGAAGAGGAGCCTCGAGTGGGACCACCGAGTCACTCTCACCCCGAGACCACTTCCTCGGGGACCACGCCTCTCTCTCTTCTTTGCATCACAAACGACTATATTTTCACTCTTTCTCCTTCCTCGTAAGTGTTATATATAAAGATCAAACTGTATTGAAGAATGTATGGTTTTTGAATCAATGAAAATCTCATTTCTCCTTATTCTTCTTCTTCTCAACTTTTGTGTCATGAATTCTTGATATATTATTCTCAAATTCTTACACCACTGTGATAACATCCGATGACAACTGTTAATTTGATCAGTAAACTGATGGTTTTTGTGTTGCTCATCACCCCAACCCAACTTCACTACTTCAATAATTCTTGGCTTCTGTGCCCATTTTTTATCATAATGAAACCTTCTTTTATCTGCGTGACTCTCTATACTTATTACTGAAATTAACAGAGGTCGGTGATCAAATGCCCACAGTTTGTGAAAACAACCATACGATTGAGGCAAGAGCCTAAACCAGTTATCGTTACCATAACTGTTATCCAAACGACATTGTATCCATACTATATATTTCCAACCAGCCCATGAAAACTAGTTGCCCTTGCTTTGTAGCTCTTTAATCTTACAGTTAGAGATCATATCTCTGTAATCCCAAAAAACGGACTCTCTTTTGAAGGGGCCTCCTATTTTATCTAAGTTTTCAAGGAGTTTGTTAAAATCGTCCACTAACAGCCACAATTGATTTCTATTCATTCTAACGTGTGATAAATGATCCCCTAATTGCTTTTGTTTGGAACAAACTGTGTCCCCATACACACAAGACACATAGAAGTAGAGTGAATTCTGTTGAGTAAGCTTCATTAGATCATGGTCTAAGATAAGCTTTAACATGTTGGTTAAAGTTTAAGATAAGACCAAAGAGAATCCTAAATAGATTTAAGTTAGTTAAGATCTATTTAGATAAGATTAGAGATAAGATTTTCATGTGTTTTGAGAATCTATAAATATGTGAGTCTTTGAGTTGTAAAGACTTGCGAGCAAAGAATACGGTTTGTGTATTGATTAGTTTTGAGTTATTTTCTGATTAATACAAAGAAGACGTTTAACGGATTTGCTTGAGTGTTTGATACTTTATTTGGTATCAGAGCTAACCAGGTTGAAGGATTTAGAAGTTAAAGACATACTTCAACAATGGGAGACGACGTGAAAGTCTCGAAGAAAGACTCTGTTCCGTCATCAGTCTTGTGTCCCATGTTATCGTCTACCAACTATACGGTATGGGCGATGAATATGAAGGTGGTTCTCCAAGTGCATAAGGTCTAGGAAACGATTGATATTGGATCCGGCATTGATGAGAAAAATTATCTAGCTAAAGCATTTTTGTTTCAGTCAATTCCCGAGAACTTGATCTTGCATATAGGAGAACAAGACTCACCTAAAGCCTTGTGGGATTCGATCAAAGCACTGAACTTAGGAACAGAAAGAGTTAGAGAAGCGAGGCTTCAAACTCTTATGTTAGATTTTGATAGGTTATGAATGAAAGAAACCGAAACTATAGATACTTTCTCTGGAAGGAGGAAAGAGATAGCATCGAACTCAGCAGCTTTAGGACAGACAATAGAAGAGGCGAAACTGGTGAAGAAGTTCCTCAATGCGTTACCAAGAAGCAAGTTCATACACTTAACAGCTTCATTGGAACAGGTGTTGGACTTGAACAGAACTGGATTCAAAGATATTGTAGGAAGACCTTAAGCGTACGAAGAGAGAATAAAAGATGAAGAAGAAAGTGAGCCGCATGATAGTCTACTTTACTCAAGCACACACAACAACAAAGGACAAACATATGGAGGGGGAAAGGCTCGAACATCACAAAACAGAGAAAAGAAAGATCGATCAAACATTGTGTGTTTTAGGTGTGATAGAAGAGGACATTTTGCCTCGGTGTGTCCAGAAAGAAGAAGGAAAATTGAAGAGCTGAATAAAGTAGAAAACCATGATGACTCAGAGACGGATGAAACTGATGAAGCAGTATACATACATGAAGTGATTTTCCTTAACGAAGAGAAAGTTTTTCCAGAGAAGTTGAATAAGGGAAACAATGAGAGTAATGAGTGGTATCTTGACAATGGAGCAAGCAACCACATGACTAGAGAAAAGGAGTACTTCTCAGAGCTAAATACAGATGTCAAAGGCAAGGTGAGATTTGGAGATGGTTCGAGTGTCAAGATTGAAGGTAAAGGTTCGATCATCTTCAAACCAAAGATTAGGGATCAGAAGTTAATGTCAGGGATCTATTACATTCCGAGTTTAACAAGCAGTATTTTGAGTCTAGGACAAGCTACAGAAGAAGGTTGTGAGGTTGTTATGAAGGATGAGTTTCTTACCTTACATGATAAGAATGGAAGACTACTCATTAAAGTAAGAAGAACACCAAACAGATTGTACAAAGTTAAACTGCAGATCGACAAACCAGTGAGTTTTCTCTCAAGATTGAGTGATGATTCTTGGAAGTGGCATGCTCGTCTTGGACATGTTAGTTTTAAGATGCTTAAAGACATGTCAGCACAAGAGATGGTACAAGGTCTACCTAAGATCAAACAGATTTGTAGATCATATCTGGTAGGATAACAAACACGAGTCAAATTCCCGAAGACGAGTAACTTTAGAGCAACAAAGCAGTTTGAATTAGTACATGCTGATCTATGTGGCCCTATATCACCAGCAACACCAGCTCAAAACAGGTACATTTTCGTATTGATTGATGACTGTACGAGGTACATGTGGACATTGTTGCTAAAGGAAAAGGGAGATGCGTTCAGTGTCGGGGAGCAGGGCATCACGGACCCGCAACACCAAGCGTGGATCCGAGAAGACTTCAAATGCGGTACACAAGATGCCTGAGAAAATCACTGGGGCGCGGGAGTTCCGATCCTTGACCTGATCAGGATGCATGCTCCCCGCCAATCCCGAATAAGATATTTTCTCGGGACTCGAGAAACAAAAGCGACATCTGAGGCTACTTGGGAACCAAGGACCTTGTCTTTGACCAATGTGGGTCCTTGGTGAGGTCATGAAGCCGTTGGAGGAAGAGGAGCCTCGAGTGGGACCACCGAGTCACTCTCACCCCGAGACCACTTCCTCGGGGACCACGCCTCTCTCTCTTCTTTGCATCACAAACGACTATATTTTCACTCTTTCTCCTTCCTCGTAAGTGTTATATATAAAGACCAAACTGTATTGAAGAATGTATGGTTTTTGAATCAATGAAAATCTCATTTCTCCTTATTCTTCTTCTTCTCAACTTTTGTGTCATGAATTCTTGATATATTATTCTCAAATTCTTACACCACTGTGATAACATCCGATGACAACTGTTAATTTGATCAGTAAACTGATGGTTTTTGTGTTGCTCATCACCCCAACCCAACTTCACTACTTCAATAATTCTTGGCTTCTGTGCCCATTTTTTATCATAATGAAACCTTCTTTTATCTGCGTGACTCTCTATACTTATTACTGAAATTAACAGAGGTCGGTGATCAAATGCCCACAGTTTGTGAAAACAACCATACGATTGAGGCAAGAGCCTAAACCAGTTATCGTTACCATAACTGTTATCCAAACGACATTGTATCCATACTATATATTTCCAACCAGCCCATGAAAACTAGTTGCCCTTGCTTTGTAGCTCTTTAATCTTACAGTTAGAGATCATATCTCTGTAATCCCAAAAAACGGACTCTCTTTTGAAGGGGCCTCCTATTTTATCTAAGTTTTCAAGGAGTTTGTTAAAATCGTCCACTAACAGCCACAATTGATTTCTATTCATTCTAACGTGTGATAAATGATCCCCTAATTGCTTTTGTTTGGAACAAACTGTGTCCCCATACACACAAGACACATAGAAGTAGAGTGGATTCTGTTGATTAAGCTTCATTAGATCATGGTCTAAGATAAGCTTTAACATGTTGGTTAAAGTTTAAGATAAGACCAAAGAGAATCCTAAATAGATTTAAGTTAGTTAAGATCTATTTAGATAAGATTAGAGATAAGATTTTCATGTGTTTTGAGAACCTTAAATATGTGAGTTTTTGAGTTGTAAAGACTTGCGAGCAAAGAATACGGTTTGTGTATTGATTAGTTTTGAGTTATTTTCTGATTAATACAAAGAAGACGTTTAACGGATTTGCTTGAGTGTTTGATACTTTATTTGGTATCAGAGCTAAGAGAGAGAGAGAGATTAGAAGTTAAAGACATACTTCAACAATGGGAGACGACGTGAAAGTCTCGAAGAAAGACTTTGTTCCGTCATCAGTCTTGTGTCCCATGTTATCGTCTACCAACTATACGGTATGGGCGATGAATATGAAGGTGGTTCTCCAAGTGCATAAGGTTTGGGAAACGATTGATATTGGATCCGGCATTGATGAGAAAAATTATCTAGCTAAAGCATTTTTGTTTCAGTCAATTCCCGAGAACTTGATCTTGCATATAGGAGAACAAGACTCACCTAAAGCCTTGTGGGATTCGATCAAAGCACTGAACTTAGGAACAGAAAGAGTTAGAGAAGCGAGGCTTCAAACTCTTATGTTAGATTTTGATAGGTTATGAATGAAAGAAACCGAAACTATAGATACTTTCTCTGGAAGGATGAAAGAGATAGCATCGAACTCAGCAGCTTTAGGACAGACAATAGAAGAGGCGAAACTGGTGAAGAAGTTCCTCAATGCGTTACCAAGAAGCAAGTTCATACACTTAACAGC
This sequence comes from Lepidium sativum, assembly GCA_023374145.1. NCBI lineage: Eukaryota > Viridiplantae > Streptophyta > Magnoliopsida > Brassicales > Brassicaceae > Lepidium > Lepidium sativum. The sequence continues at coordinate 26,908 of JAKUCM010001727.1, forward strand.
TTCATTGGAACAGGTGTTGGACTTGAACAGAACTGGATTCGAAGATATTGTAGGAAGACCTTAAGCGTACGAAGAGAGAATAAAAGATGAAGAAGAAAGTGAGCCGCATGATAGTCTACTTTACTCAAGCACACACAACAACAAAGGACAAACATATGGAGGGGGAAAGGCTCGAACATCACAAAACAGAGAAAAGAAAGATCGATCAAACATTGTGTGTTTTAGGTGTGATAGAAGAGGACATTTTGCCTCGGTGTGTCCAGAAAGAAGAAGGAAAATTGAAGAGCTGAATAAAGTAGAAAACCATGATGACTCAGAGACGGATGAAACTGATGAAGCAGTATACATACATGAAGTGATTTTCCTTAACGAAGAGAAAGTTTTTCCAGAGAAGTTGAATAAGGGAAACAATGAGAGTAATGAGTGGTATCTTGACAATGGAGCAAGCAACCACATGACTGGAGAAAAGGAGTACTTCTCAGAGCTAAATACAGATGTCAAAGGCAAGGTGAGATTTGGAGATGGTTCGAGTGTCAAGATTGAAGGTAAAGGTTCGATCATCTTCAAACCAAAGATTAGGGATCAGAAGTTAATGTCAGGGATCTATTACATTCCGAGTTTAACAAGCAGTATTTTGAGTCTAGGACAAGCTACAGAAGAAGGTTGTGAGGTTGTTATGAAGGATGAGTTTCTTACCTTACATGATAAGAATGGAAGACTACTCATTAAAGGAAGAAGAACACCAAACAGATTGTACAAAGTTAAACTGCAGATCGACAAACCAGTGAGTTTTCTCTCAAGATTGAGTGATGATTCTTGGAAGTGGCATGCTCGTCTTGAACATGTTAGTTTTAAGATGCTTAAAGACATGTCAGCACAAGAGATGGTACAAGGTCTACCTAAGATATCTACTGACAAACAGATTTGTAGATCATATCTGGTAGGATAACAAACACGAGTCAAATTCCCGAAGACGAGTAACTTTAGAGCAACAAAGCAGTTTGAATTAGTACATGCTGATCTATGTGGCCCTATATCACCAGCAACACCAGCTCAAAACAGGTACATTTTCGTATTGATTGATGACTGTACGAGGTACATGTGGACATTGTTGCTAAAGGAAAAGGGAGATGCGTTCAGTGTCGGGGAGCAGGGCATCACGGACCCGCAACACCAAGCGTGGATCCGAGAAGACTTCAAATGCGGTACACAAGATGCCTGAGAAAATCACTGGGGCGCGGGAGTTCCGATCCTTGACCTGATCAGGACGCATGCTCCCCGCCAATCCCGAATAAGATATTTTCTCGGGACTCGAGAAACAAAAGCGACATCTGAGGCTACTTGGGAACCAAGGACCTTGTCTTTGACCAATGTGGGTCCTTGGTGAGGTCATGAAGCCGTTGGAGGAAGAGGAGCCTCGAGTGGGACCACCGAGTCACTCTCACCCCGAGACCACTTCCTCGGGGACCACGCCTCTCTCTCTTCTTTGCATCTCAAACGACTATATTTTCACTCTTTCTCCTTCCTCGTAAGTGTTATATATAAAGACCAAACTGTATTGAAGAATGTATGGTTTTTGAATCAATGAAAATCTCATTTCTCCTTATTCTTCTTCTTCTCAACTTTTGTGTCATGAATTCTTGATATATTATTCTCAAATTCTTACACCACTGTGATAACATCCGATGACAACTGTTAATTTGATCAGTAAACTGATGGTTTTTGTGTTGCTCATCACCCCAACCCAACTTCACTACTTCAATAATTCTTGGCTTCTGTGCCCATCTTTTATCATAATGAAACCTTCTTTTATCTGCGTGACTCTCTATACTTATTACTGAAATTAACAGAGGTCGGTGATCAAATGCCCACAGTTTGCTAAAAAAACCATACCATTGAGGCAAGAGCCTAAACCAGTTATCGTTGCCATAACTGTTATCCAAACGACATTGTATCCATACTATATATTTCCAACCAGCCCATGAAAACTAGGTTCCCTTGCTTTGTAGCTCTTTAATCTTACAGTTAGAGATCATATCTCTGTAATCCCAAAAAACGGACTCTCTTTTGAAGGGGCCTCCTATTTTATCTAAGTTTTCAAGGAGTTTGTTAAAATCGTCCACTAACAGCCACAATTGATTTCTATTCATTCTAACGTGTGATAAATGATCCCCTAATTGCTTTTGTTTGGAACAAACTGTGTCCCCATACACACAAGACACATAGAAGTAGAGTGAATTATGTTGAGTAAGCTTCATTAGATCATGGTCTAAGATAAGCTTTAACATGTTGGTTAAAGTTTAAGATAAGACCAAAGAGAATCCTAAATAGATTTAAGTTAGTTAAGATCTATTTAGATAAGATTAGAGATAAGATTTTCATGTGTTTTGAGAATCTATAAATATGTGAGTCTTTGAGTTGTAAAGACTTGCGAGCAAAGAATACGGTTTGTGTATTGATTAGTTTTGAGTTATTTTCTGATTAATACAAAGAAGACGTTTAACGGATTTGCTTGAGTGTTTGATACTTTATTTGGTATCAGAGCTAACCAGGTTGAAGGATTTAGAAGTTAAAGACATACTTCAACAATGGGAGACGACGTGAAAGTCTCGAAGAAAGACTCTGTTCCGTCATCAGTCTTGTGTCCCATGTTATCGTCTACCAACTATACGGTATGGGCGATGAATATGAAGGTGGTTCTCCAAGTGCATAAGGTCTAGGAAACGATTGATATTGGATCCGGCATTGATGAGAAAAATTATCTAGCTAAAGCATTTTTGTTTCAGTCAATTCCCGAGAACTTGATCTTGCATATAGGAGAACAAGACTCACCTAAAGCCTTGTGGGATTCGATCAAAGCACTAAACTTAGGAACAGAAAGAGTTAGAGAAGCGAGGCTTCAAACTCTTATGTTAGATTTTGATAGGTTATGAATGAAAGAAACCGAAACTATAGATACTTTCTCTGGAAGGATGAAAGAGATAGCATCGAACTCAGCAGCTTTAGGACAGACAATAGAAGAGGCGAAACTGGTGAAGAAGTTCCTCAATGCGTTACGAAGAAGCAAGTTCATACACTTAACAGCTTCATTGGAACAGGTGTTGGACTTGAACAGAACTGGATTCGAAGATATTGTAGGAAGACCTTAAGCGTACGAAGAGAGAATAAAAGATGAAGAAGAAAGTGAGCCGCATGATAGTCTACTTTACTCAAGCACACACAACAACAAAGGACAAACATATGGAAGGGGAAAGGCTCAAACATCACAAAACAGAGAAAAGAAAGATCGATCAAACATTGTGTGTTTTAGGTGTGATAGAAGAGGACATTTTGCCTCGGTGTGTCCAGAAAGAAGAAAGAAAATTGAAGAGCTGAATAAAGTAGAAAACCATGATGACTCAGAGACGGATGAAACTGATGAAGCAGTATACATACATGAAGTGATTTTCCTTAACGAAGAGAAAGTTTTTCCAGAGAAGTTGAATAAGGGAAACAATGAGAGTAATGAGTGGTATCTTGACAATGGAGCAAGCAACCACATGACTGGAGAAAAGGAGTACTTCTCAGAGCTAAATACAGATGTCAAAGGCAAGGTGAGATTTGGAGATGGTTCGAGTGTCAAGATTGAAGGTAAAGGTTCGATCATCTTCAAAACAAAGATCAGGGATCAGAAGTTAATGTCAGGGATCTATTACATTCCGAGTTTAACAAGCAGTATTTTGAGTCTAGGACAAGCTACAGAAGAAGGTTGTGAGGTTGTTATGAAGGATGAGTTTCTTACCTTACATGATAAGAATGGAAGACTACTCATTAAAGTAAGAAGAACACCGAACAGATTGTACAAAGTTAAACTGCAGATCGACAAACCAGTGAGTTTTCTCTCAAGATTGAGTGATGATTCTTGGAAGTGGCATGCTCGTCTTGGACATGTTAGCTTTAAGACGCTTAAAGACATGTCAGCACAAGAGATGGTACAAGGTCTACCTAAGATATCTACTGACAAACAGATTTGTAGATCATGTCTGGTAGGATAACAAACACGAGTCAAATTCCCGAAGACGAGTAACTTTAGAGCAACAAAGCAGTTTGAATTAGTACATGCTGATCTATGTGGCCCTATATCACCAGCAACACCAGCTCAAAACAGGTACATTTTCGTATTGATTGATGACTGTACGAGGGTACATGTGGACATTGTTGCTAAAGGAAAAGGGAGATGCGTTCAGTGTCGGGGAGCAGGGCATCACGGACCCGCAACACCAAGCGTGGATCCGAGAAGACTTCAAATGCGGTACACAAGATGCCTGAAAAAATCACTGGGGCGCGGGAGTTCCGATCCTTGACCTGATCAGGACGCATGCTCCCCGCCAATCCCGAATAAGATATTTTCTCGGGACTCGAGAAACAAAAGCGACATCTGAGGCTACTTGGGAACCAAGGACCTTGTCTTTGACCAATGTGGGTCCTTGGTGAGGTCATGAAGCCGTTGGAGGAAGAGGAGCCTCGAGTGGGACCACCGAGTCACTCTCACCCCGAGACCACTTCCTCGGGGACCACGCCTCTCTCTCTTCTTTGCATCACAAACGACTATATTTTCACTCTTTCTCCTTCCTCGTAAGTGTTATATATAAAGACCAAACTGTATTGAAGAATGTATGGTTTTTGAATCAATGAAAATCTCATTTCTCCTTATTCTTCTTCTTCTCAACTTTTGTGTCATGAATTCTTGATATATTATTCTCAAATTCTTACACCACTGTGATAACATCCGATGACAACTGTTAATTTGATCAGTAAACTGATGGTTTTTGTGTTGCTCATCACCCCAACCCAACTTCACTACTTCAATAATTCTTGGCTTCTGTGCCCATCTTTTATCATAATGAAACCTTCTTTTATCTGTGTGACTCTCTATACTTATTACTGAAATTAACAGAGGTCGGTGATCAAATGCCCACAGTTTGTGAAAACAACCATACGATTGAGGCAAGAGCCTAAACCAGTTATCGTTACCATAACTGTTATCCAAACGACATTGTATCCATACTATATATTTCCAACCAGCCCATGAAAACTAGTTGCCCTTGCTTTGTAGCTCTTTAATCTTACAGTTAGAGATCATATCTCTGTAATCCCAAAAAACGGACTCTCTTTTGAAGGGGCCTCCTATTTTATCTAAGTTTTCAAGGAGTTTGTTAAAATCGTCCACTAACAGCCACAATTGATTTCTATTCATTCTAACGTGTGATAAATGATCCCCTAATTGCTTTTGTTTGGAACAAACTGTGTCCCCATACACACAAGACACATAGAAGTAGAGTGAATTCTGTTGAGTAAGCTTCATTAGATCATGGTCTAAGATAAGCTTTAACATGTTGGTTAAAGTTTAAGATAAGACCAAAGAGAATCCTAAATAGATTTAAGTTAGTTAAGATCTATTTAGATAAGATTAGAGATAAGATTTTCATGTGTTTTGAGAATCTATAAATATGTGAGTCTTTGAGTTGTAAAGACTTGCGAGCAAAGAATACGGTTTGTGTATTGATTAGTTTTGAGTTATTTTCTGATTAATACAAAGAAGACGTTTAACGGATTTGCTTGAGTGTTTGATACTTTATTTGGTATCAGAGCTAACCAGGTTGAAGGATTTAGAAGTTAAAGACATACTTCAACAATGGGAGACGACGTGAAAGTCTCGAAGAAAGACTCTGTTCCGTCATCAGTCTTGTGTCCCATGTTATCGTCTACCAACTATACGGTATGGGCGATGAATATGAAGGTGGTTCTCCAAGTGCATAAGGTCTAGGAAACGATTGATATTGGATCCGGCATTGATGAGAAAAATTATCTAGCTAAAGCATTTTTGTTTCAGTCAATTCCCGAGAACTTGATCTTGCATATAGGAGAACAAGACTCACCTAAAGCCTTGTGGGATTCGATCAAAGCACTAAACTTAGGAACAGAAAGAGTTAGAGAAGCGAGGCTTCAAACTCTTATGTTAGATTTTGATAGGTTATGAATGAAAGAAACCGAAACTATAGATACTTTCTCTGGAAGGATGAAAGAGATAGCATCGAACTCAGCAGCTTTAGGACAGACAATAGAAGAGCGAAACTGGTGAAGAAGTTCCTCAATGCGTTACGAAGAAGCAAGTTCATACACTTAACAGCTTCATTGGAACAGGTGTTGGACTTGAACAGAACTGGATTCGAAGATATTGTAGGAAGACCTTAAGCGTACGAAGAGAGAATAAAAGATGAAGAAGAAAGTGAGCCGCATGATAGTCTACTTTACTCAAGCACACACAACAACAAAGGACAAACATATGGAAGGGGAAAGGCTCAAACATCACAAAACAGAGAAAAGAAAGATCGATCAAACATTGTGTGTTTTAGGTGTGATAGAAGAGGACATTTTGCCTCGGTGTGTCCAGAAAGAAGAAAGAAAATTGAAGAGCTGAATAAAGTAGAAAAACCATGATGACTCAGAGACGGATGAAACTGATGAAGCAGTATACATACATGAAGTGATTTTCCTTAACGAAGAGAAAGTTTTTCCAGAGAAGTTGAATAAGGGAAACAATGAGAGTAATGAGTGGTATCTTGACAATGGAGCAAGCAACCACATGACTGGAGAAAAGGAGTACTTCTCAGAGCTAAATACAGATGTCAAAGGCAAGGTGAGATTTGGAGATGGTTCGAGTGTCAAGATTGAAGGTAAAGGTTCGATCATCTTCAAAACAAAGATCAGGGATCAGAAGTTAATGTCAGGGATCTATTACATTCCGAGTTTAACAAGCAGTATTTTGAGTCTAGGACAAGCTACAGAAGAAGGTTGTGAGGTTGTTATGAAGGATGAGTTTCTTACCTTACATGATAAGAATGGAAGACTACTCATTAAAGTAAGAAGAACACCGAACAGATTGTACAAAGTTAAACTGCAGATCGACAAACCAGTGAGTTTTCTCTCAAGATTGAGTGATGATTCTTGGAAGTGGCGTGCTCGTCTTGGACATGTTAGCTTTAAGACGCTTAAAGACATGTCAGCACAAGAGATGGTACAAGGTCTACCTAAGATATCTACTGACAAACAGATTTGTAGATCATGTCTGGTAGGATAACAAACACGAGTCAAATTCCCGAAGACGAGTAACTTTAGAGCAACAAAGCAGTTTGAATTAGTACATGCTGATCTATGTGGCCCTATATCACGACAACACCAGCTCAAAACAGGTACATTTTCGTATTGATTGATGACTGTACGAGGTACATGTGGACATTGTTGCTAAAGGAAAAGGGAGATGCGTTCAGTGTCGGGGAGCAGGGCATCACGGACCCGCAACACCAAGCGTGGATCCGAGAAGACTTCAAATGCGGTACACAAGATGCCTGAGAAAATCACTGGGGCGCGGGAGTTCCGATCCTTGAACCTGA
>JAKUCM010001728.1:0-61911 GCA_023374145.1 Lepidium sativum
ATTCTCTACTTTTCATTTCATGACAATAAAAGAGGAAAACCGCATAATCTCAAAAGGTCTTAGCTATGGAATCCAACAATGTGAACAATAACTTGATCCTAGACGTGGAGAAAGATCAAAAACAAGCTTTCCGCTACTCTAAACGAGCTCCATGGCCACAAGCCGCTGTACTCGGTGCCAACGAGTCGTTGTAGGCTGGATTCAAGTTCAACATTAACCCAAAAACCTTGTCTTGCTCAAGTCTTTCTCCCAATACATTCGGATCCACAGTAGGAGGTCTTAGCATTTCAAGCTCAGCCCAAAGAGACCTATACTTCCCAAACCATTGAGTGAACTCCATATCTTCTTGGCTGAGATCACTTATGGCTTTCTTGACCTCATAAACACGGCTGAGATTTGAGAGGTTACCATAGAACTTCTTAAGAGTATCCCACAAGTGCTTAGCACTTTCACAATAGGAGTAGGCTTCATGAATGGCTGGATCAAGGGAGCTCTGCATAATGACAAGAGCAACTTGGTCATCTTGGTACCACTTTGCTTCATCTTCACCTGCAGCAACAACCACTCCCGAGCTACCTTCACCTTCCTTTGCCTTTCCACCAGCTGGAACCGCCCTCTTTGGAACTCCTCCTTCAACATGAGCCCAAAGTCCACGGCCACACAAAACAGATTTTATGGTCCTAGACCATAGCAAATAGTTCACACCCTTGAGAGTGACATGAACACCAATAAGCTTAGATGTTTCCATCAGACCAGCTAGAAGCACTCTATTACCCAACAATTAATAGACAAGCTTCAGATTTTCAAGAACTGAGTAGAAGGAAGAGTTTCAGCGGAAATAACAGAGGCTCAAGAGATCTTAAGCTCTGATACCATGTTAGCTTTAGAGTAGAATTGTGTGGAGAATAATGAGAGAAGTTGCAAGAATGGAGTAGAAGAGTGGAGAGTATTTCGTTTCTAGAGAATAGAAAGAAGAAAGTGATATTTCTTTCTCTTAACATTACAAATGAGGCTGTACAACTATATATAGAGAGGAGACCATTAAACCTATTCTATACATACACGTTACACTCAGCAACATTCATCTCCTATACACTCCAAACATAGGTACAAACACAACTTGCAGCAACAAAAGAGGGAAGAAGACTTTGCCACATATAGTCCAATGGTCACATTGTGTCACATGTGACTTTGCACTCTTTAATTACCAACACATGTGACTTTGCAGTCTTTAACACACAAGCTGAAGCTTGTTTCACACTCAAGGTGATTTACCACTTAATTCATTGAGTTTAACACTCCCCCTCAAGCTTGAATCCATAATGAGATGATTTAAGGACAAGCTTGAGAGTTGTGACTCCCCACGTCATTAAAAACGTAGTGGAAAACCCATTGGGATAAAACCAACTACGGGAAAAAGAGTATGGATCATGGTCACGATTTGGACATGTCAATCAGTCCAAGCTTTGAATGCACAAACTCACATACCTTTGAGCTTGCCGCCTTGGTGAATATATCAGCTAATTGATATGAGCTTTTTGTGTAACATGGTAGTATCACTCCTTGCTCCACCTTCTCTCGAACCTTGTGACAATCAATTGCAATGTGCTTTGTTCTCTCATGAAATACTGAGTTAGATGCAATGTGAATGGCAGCTTGGTTATCACAATGCATTGTGATCGGCTCATCAATTTCAACTCCCAAATCCTTGAGCAACGCCTTCAGCCATATAAGCTCATCCGTGAGGTTCCTCATGGCTCTATACTCAGCCTCAGCACTCGAACAGGAGACCACCTTCTGCTTCTTGCTTTTCCAAGTAACAAGATTGCCTCCAAGGAACGTGCAATACCCGGTAGTTGACTTGCGGTCTTGTCTATCCCCGGCCCAATCCGCATCACAGTAACCCACCAGAGTTGTGTTCTCATTTCTGCCCATCCATATGCTTGCTTCGTGGTTCCTTTAAGATACCTCAAGATTTGATCGACCATTCCCCAATGATACATCTTAGGGGCTTGCATGTATTGGTTCACTTGGTTTACTGCAAAACACAAATTTGGTCTTGTTATGGTAAGATAAATCAACTTACCAACCATTTTCCGGTATTGATGTACATCGTCAAATGGTTCATCATCTTTATCCCCCTTGCACGTTGCTTTGTAGGCATCCTCAAGTGAAGTCTTGGCTATCCTTGTACCTATATCACACTCATTCAAAAGATCAAGTGTGTACTTCCTTTGAGACAAGAAGAGGCCTTCTTTGGATCGGCATACTTCAATCCCAAGGAAGTACTTTATTTTACCCAAATCTTTAATATCAAAAACCGACTTAAGGTGTTCTTTGATACCTTTGATGTCGTTCTTGTTACTTCCGGTGATAATGATGTCATCTACATAGACAAGGAGTACAACAATTCCATCCTTTCTTTGGGTTGTAAAGAGTGTATGGTCAACCTCAGACCTTCTAAACCCATGATCACGTAAGATATGGCTCAGCTTGTGATACCAAACTCTTGGAGATTGTTTAAGACCATAAATGGCTTTCCTAAGCCTCAACACGTTTCTGGGTGCTACGATGTGTTCTAGACCGGGTGGTGGATGCATATATACCTCATCCTCAAGCTCACCTTGTAGGAATGCATTCTTTACATCCATCTGCCATAATTCCCAATCAAGGTTGGTAGCTAATGACAAAACAACACGCACCGTATGCAGTTTGGCAACTGGTGCAAATGTGTCTCGATAATCCTCTCCATATGTTTACCCCCTTGCTACAAGTCTGGCCTTATGTCTCTCAATTTGCCTGTTACTCTTGTATTTGATGGTGAAGATCCACCTAGAAGTCACAGCCTTCTTACCAGCTGGAAGGGTAGCCTCATCCCAAGTATGATTGCGGTCCATCGCTCCATGTTCTTCCTCAACAGCATCACGCCAAACCTTATGTTCTTTTGCTTCCTCAAAAGTAGTGGGAACATGATGTTGTTCAAGTTGAGTAATGAAGGCTTGATGTTTAGCTGGAACCGCAGCCAGTTTGCATACAACTTGAGTAGGATGAGCTACAACATTGTTATTGTAGTAGAATCTACGGTTGATCCAACTAGAAGGATCTTTCCTTATCCTTTGGCTACGCCTAAGTGGCTGGGCTGATGGAGTAGTGTCACTACTAGCTGCACTTGATTTTTTCCCCAATATGTGTATTATCCACGTCTTGAGCTTCCTCCTCAGTTTCTGGTTCCACTCCATGCGGTTCCAACTCCACTTGATTAGTAACACTCGAGTGGTTGTGATCAAGTGGTTGTGGTGGACTCTAGTCTGAGGATGTCTCTGCATAAGGCCTTGGATCACATACACCCATGTTCTCTAAAATATTCCGTAATATAGTAGCTCGGCCTGATGTAGAGTGTTGAGTTGAATCAGACAAGTCTTGAATATCCGCCCAGCTCCTCTCCTCAAAGTATCCCTTATTCTCCATAAACTTCACATCCCTAGAGACAAGAACCTTCCTAGTCTCTGGAATATAGCACTTGTACCCTTTTGAGTAGTAGAGTATCCAACAAACACACCTTTAGTACTCTTAGCTTCTAGTTTGTTGCGTAGATCACCTGGTACTAAGACAAAGCCAACACATCCGAATACACGTAAGTGGTTGATAGATGGTTTTGTTTTGTTAAGTACCTCAAATGGAGACACATCCCTAAGCACTTTGGTTGGAATCTGGTTGATCACACAACATGCTATAACAACCGCACTCCAAAAACGTTTTGGAACACTTGTGTGAAACATCATTGCTCTTGCCACCTCCATAAGATGTCTATTCTTCCTTTCAGCCACACCATTATGTTGAGGAGTATATGGGCAGCTTGTTTGTTGCATGATTCCGAGTTTGGCTAAGAGTTGCTTAAATGAATTGCTTGTGTATTCACCACCATTATCTGTTCTCAAAATTTTGATCTTAGCATTATAGTGGTTAGTCACATATGTTTGAAAATTTGTGAAGGCTTCTAACACCCCATCTTTTGAAGACAACAAAGTTAACCAAGTGTACTTGGATTTTTCGTCAATGAAAGTGACAAAATACTTATGGTTTTCTCTAGACTCACAAGGAGCAGACCACACATCTGAGTGGATTAAATCAAAGCATTGTTCATAAACGGTTGAAATCTTAGGAAACACTGATTTGCAATGTTTCCCAAGAATACATGCCTCACAATCATCATTCATAAAAGAAATATTAGGCAACAACAAACTTAAAGCCCGATTATGGGGATGACAAAGTCTAGCATGCCAAATAACACTTTCAACATTACTACTAATACTAGATAGACAAGATAAATTTGGATTCCTTTTAAAATCCTCAAGAAGATACAATCCATTCTTGGTGACTCCTTCTCCAAGAATTTGATTAGATTCAATATCCTGAAAGCACACTTTGTTAGGATCAAATATAGCCTTGCATTTTAAATCGCAAACAGTCTTATGCACACTCAACAAGTTAGATGTAAACTCAGGCATGTAAAACGTTCTAGATGACTTATTAAACAACCTCAAATCACTTATTCCTTTAATGGGAACCTTAGAGCCATTAGCAATCTCAGCTTCCCTACAGCCGATTTAACATTCTTAAGCAAGTTCTTACTACTAATCATATGATGTGAAGCCCCTGAATCTACAATCAAAGGTTTTGAAGTTTTGGAAGCATGAAAAGAGTTACCAGAATCCTTTAAGGAATTGATTGATTTAATGAGCTCAGCTAGGTCTGATTTCCTCACATAATCCTCATGTGTTGATACCATAGCCTTGAGTCCACCAGCAGCTGGTTGAGAAGAAGAGCCCTTGGTCATATTATTCTCCATATCTCCGTTAGCCACATTTGCTTTAGCCTTGTCCCACCGGTTCTGTTTGAGATGAGGGTGAAGAATCCAGCATCGATCCTTTGAATGTCCCTTCTTCTTGCAGTGGTCACAGACCCATACCTTCTTCTCCTCAGGTCTGAAGGCTTTGTTGGCAATGAGAAAATCCCCCTTACCACCAAGAAGGCTTCGGTTTCCTTGCTCTCTTTGGATAAAACCGCAAACATCCTCCAAGCTAGGAAGCTTATCTTGCCTTAGGAGATGACGAATTAGGTTGTTGTAGGTTGGATTCAAGTTTAGCATTAACCCAAAAACCTTGTCTTGCTCAAGTCTTTCTCCCAATACATTCGGATCCACAGTAGGAGGTCTTATCATTTCAAGCTCAGCCCAAAGAGACCTATACTTCCCAAACCATTGAGTGAACTCCATATCTTCTTGGCTGAGATCACTTATGGCTTTCTTGACCTCATAAACGCGGCTGAGATTTGAGAGGTTGCCATAGACCTTTTTAAGAGTATCCCACAAGTGCTTAGCACTTTCACAATAGGAGTAGGCTTCATGAATGGATGGATCAAGGGAGCTCTGCATAATGACAAGAGCAACTTGGTCATCTTGGTACCACTTTGCTTCATCTTCACCTGCAGCAACAACCACTCCCGAGCTACCTTCACCTTCCTTTGCCTTTCCACCAGCTGGAACCGCCCTCTTTGGAACTCCTCCTTCAACATGAGCCCAAAGTCCACGGCCACACAAAATAGATTTTATGGTCCTAGACCATAGCAAATAGTTCACACCCTTGAGAGTGACATGAACACCAATAAGCTTAGATGTTTCCATCAGACCAACTAGAAGCACTCTATTACCCAACAATTAATAGACAAGCTTCAGATTTTCAAGAACTGAGTAGAAGGAAGAGTTTTAGCGGAAATAACAGAGGCTCAAGAGATCTTAAGCTCTGATACCATGTTAGCTTTAGAGTAGAATTGTGTGGAGAATAATGAGAGAAGTTGCAAGAATGGAGTAGAAGAGTGGAGAGTATTTCGTTTCTAGAGAATAGGAAGAAGAAAGTGATATTCTTTCTCTTAACATTACAAATGAGGCTGTACAACTATATATAGAGAGGAGACCATTAAACATATTCTATACATACACGTTACACTCATCAACGATCATCTCCTATACACTCCAAACATAGGTACAAACACAACCTGCAGCAACAAAAGAGGGAAGAAGACTTTGCCACATATAGTCCAATGGTCACATTGTGTCACATGTGATTTTGCACTCTTTAATTACCAACACATGTGACTTTGCACTCTTTAACACACAAGCTGAAGCTTGTTTCACACTCAAGGTGATTTACCACTTAATTCATTGAGTTTAACAATGGTCTTATCCGGTTTAGTGGCTGAAGCTTGTACCATGGCGATTTGAGAGTTTGTTTCCGTTTACTCTCAATACGACATTTAAGTGGCTCAGAGGAAAAGATAAAATGGAGGAGATGTAGAGAAAGAGAATCTTCCAAGCCCGATTTAAGATTCTGCAGCGTGTGCTTTAGCATTATCTTTGGGGACGATTGTGTCTTTAATGACGGCTGCGTTTGTGAAAAATTATAAATTAAGGATTGCACTATTAGAAAACAATTGAATTTTGACCGCTATAACACCGTAAAGTTGGTCAAAAAATAATTTTATGACAAATTTTTGATCAAAATTAGCTTAAATATCGACAATAATCTAAAATCGGTCAAAAAAACTTTTTTTTTATATAACGTGGTCAAAAATCTTTGATTGCAAATTGCTATTTTTTTTAGTTTTGGAACACGATTGTGGCAACTGCGACGTTACCCTTAGTGATGTTTGGGTGGTTAGGGGCGGCTTTAGGTAAAGCCCCAGTGTTTAAGTCGTCGGTTAGGGTTTTGTTTGGAGGATTGTTAGCTATAGCCGTTACTTTCGGTTTGACCAAACTTATATGGAGCACATAATGTGTGATTTAACGGTTACATGTTATTTAATATATTTGAATAGAGTCATGATAGTTTTATTTCGTGAAATTTTCATAGCAATGAGATTTCGTTGTAAGCTGTGAAATTGAATTTTTTAACAATACTGATATAAGACGCAAAATGAGCGACATTTTCAGTTCGTTTGCCAGTTGAAGCTACATAATTAGGTTAATTCTTGGACCGATGGATCATGATGCATCAGCTTGAGTCTAATAATTCTTATCTTGGTAGTATGGTTTATCTCTCTTAAAGTATGCAATTATGGACTATATATCTAGAGAAAAAAACTTAACTTCTTTTATTATATAGGTAAACTATGTATGTAAAATATACTTACTTTTGATACATGTTTCATCTTTCACTTTCACCTCCTTTTCTATTAGTTTTTCTATTTCCAAACAAGTTAACTCTACGTAATACCCGAAGTAGCCTATTGGCATACTTTTTCTGTGAAGTGAAGTTTACAGAGCCAATACAAGACGTTGTGACTTGGCCAAAAGTGTTCTTATTTGTACTTGCTGAACTCTTTCCAAGTGAAGTTGGCTTCTTTAGGTTTTTGTGGGACTCGAGGCTTTTCTTCAAAGAAACAAGCTGCTCTGAGGTTATGGATTCTGAAGCTTGTTGACTCGTACTCATCTAATGTTGCATCTTTTTATGGATTATAGTGTTTTATTATTTTACAAATTTGAGTAGGTGATCGTACATTGTTTCTTTCAACTGCAACTTATGTTTAGTGCTTTTTGATCCCTCTTCTTGAAATTTAATCATTAGATCATGTAAAGGTATGTTGATGAATACCAAATATGGGGTGGACTTATGTTCTTAAAAGAGAATTAAACACTCTTGTTTAAATTCATTTGCCAAGAGATTAAATCTTATCTCCAACTTAAATATGTACCAATTCCAATTGAGTGCTACCTTTCCGTAGAGTTATTGAGTTTATCAATTTCACATATTCAAATTATTTGGTGTTTGATATCGAGCTTATAGTTTCTTTGTTTAAAATGCGATCAAATAACTATAAAACCACAAAGAAATTGTCATTTAATATACTAACTAGAAATCGTCATTTAAAATATTGTAATAAAAGCTGTGCATATCTGAGGTTAAGACACTTAATTAGTCAGACGACACCGACGACCAGAAAAGTAAACTGTACAGTTTACAGAGACATGTCTTTGACTCTTTGCGGTCCATGGACACACGATTAAAGAACACCCTTAGATCAATGAGCGGCTACATAGCACAAGAGTTCCCGAATTGATTCTGTGCCTTAGGTTCCACGTTTCATTTAGAATCTCTGAGCTGTTAGGTCGTTGCAGATACTCAGCCACATCTATCTTTAGTCTTCTTTTGGGATTCACAGGCTTCGCTGAGTCACACGGGCTCCAACTTCCTCTGCTACTTAGGCTTCCATTGCTTGGCCCTTTCCCGCTCGATAGCACCTATCAGGACACATTTATGCCAGTGAATATATAATCCGTTGGTAGTTTTCAACCCGTAAGTAGAATTACCTGAGTTAGATCTGAATCCCAGATCAAAGATTTTGGAGTTGGCGTTTGTGGAGACTTGTTAAGGCACGACAGTGAAGAAGAAGAAGAATCGTCTGGAGTTTCCCATTGTAACCACGGAAGCGTAACACCGTCCATCTCAACAGGAATACTCTTTGGAATGGTGGTGATGTGAGAGTTTTGTGTTTTTCTCAACCCAAAGCATGAACTGCTTTCGCTCTTCTCGTCCTCTAGTGATGAAAAGTCTGTGTCTTCTATGTTTGAAATGAATTCGTCGATAAATTGCTCTGCCTCATCTGTCAAACACATGGACATCCTGTTGCTCCGGTCCTTACTCTTCTGTCGAACGAAAATTAAGATTGTTGTCTTATTATGGAACGAGCAAACCTAAATAGGAAACAAACGTTATTCTGAGAGTCATAATACTTACCTTCCGCATATGTGACGTCTTTTCTTCAGCGTCAGAACTATTTTCAGTCAGTAAGTTTTTCAAGTTCATAGAGAGATCTCTACTACGCTCCTCCAACATAATCTCAGACAGCAAATCTCGCTTGCGCTCCTCAGACTGCCCAATTCAACGGGAAATGAGGCATTGTATAAGTAGACATAGATTTGTCAATGCAAGAGAATACCAAATTTATGAAAGAAAAAAAGTTGTACCTCTTGCAATTTTGTTGCATAACCTTTTGTAAATGTGGAGATAGCATGGTGATCATCACGGGATTTCCTCTCAGAACCATAATCAGAATTCCCCAAAGATTCTCTTTTCTTTGGTGTTGCCTGTATCAACATCATTCATTAAGATGTGAGAAGCATGTTTTCGAGCAAAGTAGCCAATACATCAATTAACAGTAATAACTAAAGAGTTATTGTTCAAAATAACTAATGAGTTTTTGTTCAATTTCTGTCATCATTTAAGTCATTCAAAAATCTTATTTACTTAGATTCTATCAGTTTAAAGCAACATCTAGAAAGATCTGCCCTCCTTCGAGGACTGGATTGGCTTCAAGCAGAGAGTGGATACTCAAGTAAATGTAGTGCTGAGCAAAAAGGGAAAAAGAAAAAAAAGGTTTATTATTGTCGGTTTGATACCCTCACAAACCTTATTTTGGGCATACACAGTTCGAATAATCCTCTCAGTTCCATGCTTGCTTGAGCTGGAATCCTTTCCTTCATCATCTGTGATTGCAGAAGAATGGCTCTGTAACATCCAGAACAATATTTACCCCATCAGTAACCAAAGTTAGAACATTATCAACATATGGAGTTAAAGCAGATGTACATCACATATTCAAAATATTAACCAAGCCTTTACAAAGAAATATCCATAACACAACGTTCTAACATAGGTAGAATTTCTAAACTTCAAAAGTTAATACAAAGGATATTTAGACTTACAGAGTAACCATCATGGTATTTGACTGGTTTGGGGCCAAAAGACCTCCTAAGACCTTGACTATGATCTGAAGCAGTAGGTTTTTGAGACCCACTATTTTGACTCTTGCCACCCATTAAATTCTTCACATCCCTTGAATTGCTTGAATGTTGAACTTGATCTGCATCACTCTGCATATGTAAAACAAACGCATGTCATTCACGCTCCTAAATATATTTACACTACCTGAATACAATTCATTATTCATATTAACAAGCCAAATGCACAACAATGAAGTTGATCTGATTCAAGATGGCAAAGCCAGAAGACAAATCAAGCTATTCCTTGCATCATATCACAAAAGAGGGTCCTATTGTTACAAAGTTATCACATAATTAACAGCTTAAATCGTTGAGTAATGATTATAGCTTTTATTGTCAACTAAAAAGGTATATAAAGTTCTTAATATAATGCATCACATCAAAGAAGAGGGCCCAGAGGAATTAAAGAATAAGAAGATATATCAACCAGAGAGTAAAAAATGCGCAATTGTATACAACAGTGTTTTGTACCTCGGAATTATCAATCCGGCGATTGACAACAGAGAGCGAGCGTCGTCGCCGCGAATTTGCGTTTTCACGATCTGCCCCAACTGTACTTTTAATCTTCTGACCATTAGCTATGTCCATTGGTTGTCTAGAAACCGACCTTCGCCGACTCGAATTGTTGGGTTGCGGATCTACCCTAACAGAATTACCACGATTACTGGTCGTTCCTCTCGCTGACGGCTGTCTAGACAACGACCTCCGTCGTCTCGAGCTCTCGGTATCCGCATCTAACCTCCGTAAGCCACCATTGCTACCAGGACAAACCCTAGATACAGTCCTTCCGCGTCTTTGAGAATTCGCCACGTCTCCTTGGCCTCCAACGCCGCCGAATTCCCTCGAGCCAGGTCGTCCTCTTTCTCCGCTGCTAACCTCGCTTTCGCAGGAGAAGGATTCAAAGAACTCGACGGCTAAGTCATCGAGGCTAATTTCTCCAAATCCAGAACCTCTCACGGTGTTAACGAACTTTCCTTTTCTCATAGGAGTGACTTCGATTTCTGGATCCGGCATGCGGTGAGAGAAACGGCTTAAGCTCCGATGTCTTCGGGAGGCAGACCTCCTTGTGGAGTAGGAAGAGTCGTCGCCACTTTCAGAGGATTTGGCTAGTGACGTCGGCCGCTTGATCGTTGAATTGAGAGCAGAAGTCGCCATGAGAACACCGAAGACTCAGCTACTATTGGAGGAGGAGCGGATGACTCCACATTTTGAATGTTGAGCTGTTTCAGGAATCAATGCATTATGGTAGTAGTATAATTCATTTTTGACTTGAATGATTTCAAATTCTATTAAAAACTAATTTTCTTTTATTATTAAAATTTCTTTTATCAGAATGAATTGTACAATACTCGACCAAAAATATAGATAGTACAATATTAAAATCTCTAATCGGTTCTAGACAAAAAATTAAAAGGGAAGATGGACAAAAACTAACTAAATAAGGTTGCAAAGAAAAGATATTTGAGAGTAAATAAGGTTGCAAAGAAAAGATATTGGAGGGGGTGAGTTTGAATTCCACTCTAGTTGGAGAACTTAGGATATAGATGGAGATCCAATGATTATTTATTGACAACAAAAAGAAAATTTATGAGGTATTGTCAATAAATAATCATTGGATCTCCATCAATTGTTGCCAAGAAAAATACCA
The DNA here is from genome assembly GCA_023374145.1 of Lepidium sativum. Classification (NCBI taxonomy): domain Eukaryota; kingdom Viridiplantae; phylum Streptophyta; class Magnoliopsida; order Brassicales; family Brassicaceae; genus Lepidium; species Lepidium sativum. The sequence continues at coordinate 11,487 of JAKUCM010001728.1, forward strand.
CACATTTTCAAGCTATTCTCAATTTGATGGTTATAATGATCCAATTGATGATTCTAACATCCAAGATTCGATCTTTTTTTATTATATAGCAGATTAAAAAGAAAATTTATGAGGTAGGTTTTAGGTTATTTATCGAGTTTTTTTTTACAGAAAAAAACAAGACATTCGACTTTTGACAATTTTTTTATCAACAATCTAACTATTGAATCAACAAGACATAATTCATAGCCTAAATGCTCCATCTAAAATATGTAGGATTAAAACTCATGAGCTAATACCTAATTAGATAAGACATTTTAACTATCTCGTTCTTGGCCAAAAAAGATTTGGTTGAAGAGAATTGCCTCTAATACAATTATTTAAACTTTAACCATTCAATATGCTTAGTTTTCCATTTTACATTCAATATTATCTTCTCATTATTTTCCATTATATTCTTATTATATTTCCATTTCTATACTGGTTTTTATAATAAAATTCAACACATTATCTCTCATTTTGTGATTATATATTAACGACAATCAACTAATTAAATTACAATAATTTAAATCTTAAATAGTATATTTTAGTTATTTTATTTTCTTCCAAACAATAATACAAAAAATACATATGAAACTAAAAATTGGAATAATAATAGAAAATAATGAGAAAAACATGTTTTCTATGTCCACATTAAATGGCATAAGAGTGTAAAAATGATGAATCTTGGTATTAATTATTTTTGAAAATTAAGATGAAAAGAAAATCTGAAATTTCAATAAAAGAAATAAGAAATAGACAGCTCATTTGTACAACTAGATATCAAGTCCTCCGCCTATATTATGTAGGAATTTGGCTATTGGGCCGGCCAGTTGTGGCCCAATATAATTTGCCGTTAACAAAAAAAATAGAAATGTGTGAATTATTGTATCTCTCCTCGTTGTATGAGAATCCTAGTAGCATTCTCTCTTCCTCCGTTTCCTATTTAGTCTCAAATTTTTATTAAAAAATATTAGACCATCTCCTAAGGAGCTTTTTAGGAGAAATTTTTGACAATTTAAAAAATAAAAAAATTAGAAAACTATGAGAAAGAATAAGATATGATTCTTATTTAAAAATTTAAAAACTCTTCAATAAAATATAAAAACTCTATTTAGATAGTTGTTAGTTTCTAATTGGTCCAATTTCCATTAAAAATTAATATTTTAATTGTGTAAAACTTTTTATTAAATATTATTATTAAAATGGTTAGATATTTGCTGAGGACAGATGACCTAGTGGTGTTGTCACTTTATAAATTTTCAAGACACCAAGAATCGAATCTCCTATTTACAGTAGTAGAAGCGAGATTTAAAAGTCAATAGATTAGCTAACAAAAAAAAATGGTTTAGATATTTGTTTTGGGTATCTTAATTAGTGGAGGTGCTCTTACCATCCTTATGAAAAGGGAAATACTAGTTCTCAAAATGAGCCTTAACAGAGATTAAACTAAGCAAGAACAATCTCGCTTACAAATGCAATGCTATAATATGATTAATAGTGAATGTCCTCAGTTTTAGATGTTAATAATCTGTTGGTTTTTTTATTCTACACGTAACATTGTAAATGATAGTAAGGTACACGTGTCTAATAAAAGTACTTAAGAATCACAAAATCTATCACAAATTAAATGTAAGAAACGATTCTTAATAACGAATTTTAAGAAATTTTTAAGAGACTCTACGTGTCGGGTGGAGATTGGTTGAGGTGTTTTAGTCCAAAAAAAAAGAAAAGTGTCGGCTTTCTTCTCTTCCTCCTCTTCTCTGCGGCACTCTATGTAGGTTTTTTAAATTTGATTCTTCGCTCTCAATCTCATCAATGATCCGTCCCCATTTGCTATATATATGCGTGTGATAAAGTCGTACCTTCAAGCCAACACAATTACAAGAATCACTTCCCCTTTCCTCTTTGGAATTTTAGGATTTTAGGGTTTATGTTGAATTGATAAAGGTTTGGTGATTGTATCCAAAAAGAGTGTCGAGGAAGAAGAAAGATTATGAGCCTGGAGTTTTGTTTGTGTTTTCTTCGACTTGGGCTACTATGGCTTCCGTGTTGTCACTACTTCTCGTTTTCATTTTTGATCTCATACCTTTTGGTCTTGCTGTTGTTGCGGAGCAGCGAAGAACCACCATAAATTTCTCTCTAAACTGGGATTGCTCCAACATTTCTCGTAAAAATTTGATTTTGATTATAGTTATTCTACCTTGGGAATATTTTCTCAGTTTCATTTGTTGGATCTATTGTTTAGGATTCTTTTTAAGTTAGCTCTTAATATTGTGAAATCCACTTAGTTGAGGAGGTTACAAGCTTATGTTGTTGACCAAAGCTTCATTGTGTTACTCTTCTTGATTTACAAAAATAAAAAATGGGTTGTGTGAAAATTTGATTAATTCTTCAAAAACTGAAAACTTTTGGAGAAGTTCAGGAAACTAGAACTATGCATGTTCGAGCTTCATTGGATTGAGAAAAATGAAAGCAGTTGAAATTTGATTTGTAAAGTTCAGATTTTTCGTAATTTGTTTTTTGGTTGGAGTGGTAAGTTTCTAGAGAATCAAGAGATGTAAGCTATTGTGTATATGACAAAGACATTGCTATGAGTCTTGAAATTGGTTATTTCCTTATCTTTTTGGCAAGTCATATGTTAATAATGGTGGCCAGCCGATGTTTGTGTTTTGGAAGAGCCTTAACACCAAGTGGTTCTAGATCATGGGTAATCTTTCTCTTCATCTCGACTTGGTAAAATTATGGTCCTTACTTGCAGAATCTATATGTGATGAATATTGATTAGATAACACTGTTTATCTCATTATTCTTGGTCGGTATGCAGTATAAATGCAACCAGTATGCTTTTAAGCACTACTATGTGTACATATTTGCTATTCAAACCAACTAAGAACTGCTAAGTACATACTGAAACTTGGATCAGGTCTAGTATTGTGTACTGATGTTATAAATCAATAAAAGATCTAGGTTTAAAATTTTCCTTTAGTTCCAATATTATACATTAGACACCAAAGCCAATCAACTGAAAGTTTCATAAGGTTCTTGTAAGGTTGAGTGTTCAAGTGACTGAAAATGTCGGCACTTCATCTTCCATCTACTTTAATTGCTGCAATTTTTGGCTTGTTAGCTACATGAATTCATCAACTCCTTATAATAGTGTTGGTTTTTGATGTCCAACTATAATTCATAATTTCTTGTGTCTACTTTGAGAACACATCTCATTTTTGTCGATCATTGAGGAAAGACGTGTTTGGAACTGAAGCTGCATTTATTGTAAACTAATGCCCACTCATTTTTGTCGATCACTGAGGAAAGACGTGTTTGGAACTGGAGGTGCATTTATTGTAAACTTATACCCACTGCTATGATAGTTATTGTTCCTTTTGTTTTGGTTGGATAAATTGTAACTGGAAACTCTTTTTACTTTTGAAAAGTTGATTTTAAGATTTAGCTGGAATACTAGTAATGTGGCATTCTCATGTTGTTGGTTCAAATGTGTAGATATGAATTTGAATTGTATGTTACGCTAAGTTTAGCAACAGGAAATGAAATTTTTTTATAGAATTTTTAAGAGCTTTGTGTGGAGTTCTATTTTTTTTTTTTTTTGACAACAACAAATATCATAAATAAAACAAAGGATACCCTAATCATAAACCAATTCCTTAGCCAGACCATCTGCTTTGTAATTTAGGGCTCTGAAGATAACTGTCAGGGAGCAAGAGGAAAATCTAGACACAAGTCTCCGATAATCCTCATGGTATGGTAAGAACGTCGGCCACTCCTCCGAATGTGGAGTTTTATTAGAACCCAAAAAACTTAAGAACCTAGATGTTTTGAAAGCCTAACAAAAAAACAAAAAAATTATCAAATAAAATTAAAATGCTAAAGACTACAAAACTGCAGAAATATATACACTCCAAAGTTGAAATAACTAAAATCAAAGACAAAATCAAAGGGCCGATATTCGATGAGAAATCCAACAGCCAAAAACACCTCAACACGGTCCAAGACAAAGTGCAGCATTAACATCAATCCGCCACGCAAAACCACCGTCATTCATCCTCCAAACGTCACAGAACGATGTAATCGAACTCACATCCTTATCACGACACGTGTACTGCAATCTCATTCTACAGGTGAACGTCCGGTACTTTAGCAAAGGCCTCTCCTTCATCACAAGCCACACACTCATCTTACACTGCTTCTCATCTTTCTTAACTACAAAATATCTATACGAATCATTCGTCCATATCACTCTTCCTGAACCGTCCGATATCATACCTGGACACGTGTCGATCTCTAAATTCATCTTCCTTTCTTCGTCTGTAAACCCTAATTCAAACTCTCCTTCCTCTACCCATCTCTCCGATATACACTCTACCGTCAACAACGAACAAACAACCGTTTCCGTTAATTCCGATTTTTCCGTCGCCGTCTGGTAACGTCTGTGATCTCCTAAAGTTAACTCTGTCTCTGTCACCGTCGTTGGCGTTAAAACATTAGATTGTTTCTTCTCAGGCGTCTCTGGAAGAAGAGACAACGTCACAATCTCTTCAACGAAACCAGATCCTGTCTTAACCTTTTCGTTTCTCCTTCGTTTGCTGTTTCCGTTACTATTAACGGAGCCGCTGCTGTTTCTGCTCTCTTTTGAAGATTTTCTCTTACCTCTACGTGATTTCGGTGAAATATTCGCTAAAATCAGTCCATTTTTTTCCGGTGATGAAGAAGATCCACCGAAATTTGGTTTTGGTGCAATCGGACGGTACCGAAGCATAATCCGATTAACTTTAGACATATCATATCCACCACCATTACCACCATATCTGGCTATACAACAACCTCCTCGAAAATTCATTTCAAAATTTACCGCAAAATTCACGGATTTGTTCTGTTGGAGAAGAAGAAGCGTGAAGGAATATATAAAGAAGAAACTGTTACGTCTGGACGTTTGGGAAAAACTTGTCACGTGCGAGACCAAAACGCTAAACAGCTCAACGAAACGTGGCGTTTTATTGGGTCCCATGTAATAAGACTCGTGATACGATGGTTTTTGGAAGAACCAATGAGAAAGCGAGTAGTGGCTAAAAAGAGCGGTGCGATTAAAGGTTATAGCCACATAAGGCTGCGACTTTGGAATTACGTGTTACCAAATGCGAGTGTAAGTTAAGATTAAGGACACGTGTTCCAATCTCCGTTTGTTTCGTTATACTTTCAGATTTTGAGTTTAAGGAAATATATTTATTTTAAGTTTTGGTTTCTATTATTGGCAAGTAGGATGTTTGAGATTGCGACACGTTGTGAGTGAGCTTGTGACACGAATCTCCTTTGGATGTGGAGTTGCATTTATATCCAGAAGAAGATACTTTAATGGTTGCATATAATTGGTGGAAATAAATATTCATTTTACTTTTATGCATGCATGTATATAATAGATGGAAATAGAGAAACTTAGGCGTGAATGATAATCACAGTTTGAAAACACAGAAAATAAATCTTCTGAGAATGAGACCTTGAAGGTGAGAGCTCTCTCGGTATGCTTTGGGCTTCAGAGAGTCTATGATTGAGGATATTAAACACATATTTTATTCATATTGCCATTGAAATTCTGATGATGAAGCCTGAAAAAACAAGAAAAATGTGATGTCTTAAACGATAACGATAAAGTACTGTTCAGAAAAACAATTCTAATTACTTTGTTCTAAAATTCGAAGTTTTTATTTTATTTTAGGATAAGAGAGTTTTGATTTAACTAAGTTATATTTCAATTCTCATTTACTCTTTCTCTTTCATTTTAGAAGAGATTTTAGCTTTTTCACAAAGATTAAGAAACGTATCAATGACACAGAAGTCACTCATTTGTTAAAATACATGCAATAAATAAATAACACTAACCGATCTTTTAATCTCGTCAACAATTTTGGTCTTCCATTATTAATCATATTGGTGGAATATAATTATTATACCTGCACAATTTCTTTTTATAAATTTCATTTCACATCTTCCATTTTTTGTTGACATCAACTTTCAAATGATGTGATATTTAATCCTTTTGATCAGTTTAGTATTTTTTTATTTGCACTCTTCCTTTTCTTGTTTTTCTTTTGGTAAGAGTTTTTCTTTGTTAAAACCATTTTGTTGTTTCTATTAAAATATTACTACTACCATTTACTAATATAAATGTGCACAAAAATTAACTCATAGAGAAGTGTATTAGACTTAAGCATTAATTAAATATTTAAGATCACATCCAACTCTTTCAATATAACAATTAATCATTTTTTAAAATTAAATAAAATTTGCCTAAAATTTTAAATAAGCCTTATAGTTTGAAATAAAAACAAAAAAAAACTTAAAATTCCTTATATTCAAAAAATCTAATTTTAACCTTTAAAAATTTTGATAATATATTTTTCTAAAAGAATAGGAAACTCGAATTTCGAGTCGTTAATTTGGTCATAATGTCTTTGAAATAGCTATTGATAGATAGGTACATTGTATCTAAATCACCGGGATCATTGGTTTCAAGGGTTTAGGTTCAAATTAAAAATATTGGTTTGGCTTGTAATTATATTTTTAAAAGATTAATTTACGACAAAATATGAAAGTTAAAAAATTTATGTAGGTTATAGACTAGAATTTTGTGTGATTTTGGGTATACAGTATACTTTTTGTACATATTTTCGAAGATGTTTAGTCATATATTTTAGATTTCAAAATTTTAACTATAGATTTTAACTTTTTTCATGGAAAATTCAATTCGACGATGGTAATAGTAAGTTATATTACATATTATTTTATCAGCAAAACTGATAGAGATAAATTTGAAACTGCAAAAATAATAATTTGAAGAATCTTTTTTTAGTAGAAAACTCTTTTTAACAACATTTGGATCATTGTCCACTGGTAACACAAAATCGAATTTGAAATAACTAATATATATATATACGGTTATCATCAATTTTCATACATATACATTGGTGGAGCAGCATTTTTATTCCTGCTTGGTGTTGACGATCGAGTTGGAACATTCTTAGGTAACATTCCAAAAAACAGACGATATGATGAAGATGGTGGCCACAAATTCGTGTTGGTTTCGGTTGCAACCGGTGGATACGCGTATCCTTCGTGACTATGTCCTGAGAGTGGAATCAGTACTTGATCATCTTCAGATTGATAATGAAAGTTTATTCTGGTGGCTTCACGAACACCAGCCAAGAGAAAAATGGACAATAATATTACAAATATTGAATTTGATTTCGACATTTTAAAATTGGTTTTGTTTGTTTGTTTTCTTCTTCTTGTACTATAAGTATTGATCAAGTTTATCTTTTATAATGTTTTTGTGGAGCATATTTTCTTAAGAATAGTATGTACACAAGAAAATATAGAAGTAAATATGAATATACATTTGACTAGTCTTAAAATTACATTTATCTTTTAGGGAAAATACTGGTCAACACAGTTCAAAAATCAAAAGAAATCAAATAAATTCCATCATTTAAGAGAATTTTTCACATTGCCATACCTATAGATCAAAGTTAATTGGGAATAATATCAAACTAATCCTCATAATCTTAAAATAGCTTGAAAAAAAAATTCTTCCCAATTTAATCTTATGTTTTTGTTGACCGCAAAATACTTAAATCAACCTAATTTCATAAAATTGATTCTGCAGATTTTGTCCAACTGTTACATTTAGGTACAACTATTAAGTAATTAAGCATTAGTATATGAAAAAAATGATTGTACCAATTGGACCAACTGAACCATAATTACCTTAACAATTGTACATATTTGACCAATTGAATTTTAAATGGATCAAATCTTCCAAAATACCAAAATATATAAACCTAAGTTCAAAATACCAAAATACATAACTCAATATCAGTTGTTCTTAAATGTACTAATTGTACCAAATCAAACAACAGAATAATAAAATTTCTCATAGATGTACAAATTGTACCAAACTACTGAACAATACACAATTGTCCCAATTGTTCTAAATGTACATTTGTCATGTCTTCTTTTTCTTCTTCATCTTTATCTTTGTCTCGTATCTCTCAAATACCATCATTATCTTCTTCTTCTTTAAGAAAAATAAGAATTTGGGTATTGAAAACTTACTAATATCTCAAAAAATTTAGGTTGTTATTGATCGGGACGAACAATAACTTCGGAAATAGAAATTACCAAAAAGGATCAAGGGATTCATCTCTTCTGTCGTGTCATCGAATCTTGTCGTCTCATCTCTCGTTGCCTCACGATGGAAACAAAAATTAGAGATTTAATTTTCAAGCCATCAGTGTTGGGTCTTTAAATCAACTCAATTTTCATGATTTTTATGTGTTTTATATCAGTTTTCAAAGAAACGGAAATTGGTAAAGAAATGTAAATAGAGGAGTGGCAGGAATGAATTTGTTTTCTCAAAAAATGGCATTTTAGCCATTGTTCCCATTAATAACTCAGTTAATAAAATTTATGTTATATAAAGTTTTACACTTTAGTTTCGATTTATTAATCAAATTGACTTTTTGAATTTGGTATATATTTAAATTTTGGTACGATTATAAGGTTGTAAGAATTGAAGCAAGACTAAAAAGGGAAAACATATTTCTTTCTAACCTATACGTCAAGATAATTTTTGCACCAAGCCTTTTTCTCTAACATCTGCAGTTCTCGTTGGTGTCAGATAATCTTTTATGTGTTTCAGTCTTTGTTCTCATCCTCTATTTTCCCCTGTTTTTTGGTTTAGGTTTTATCATTTTGCTCTAGTGTTCTTCTCTTCTTGTCTCGTCGGTTTGTTTTACTTTCTCGGTCTTTACCATCCTCAAAATTTCTGTCATTGACACGATATTTTTAAATTGTCGCGACGTTCATTTTATGTTGCCTCAGAACGAGTCGCCAAACACACAAAAAAAACTGAAATACTCCATTGTCCCTTACCTTTTTCACCGGGTTTAAACCGGTAAGATATATCTCTCCGCCATTGCTATGTTTTTGTCGAGAATTCGATCTTCAACTCTTATCTTCACCGAGCAACCTAATCTCCAATCCGACCACCATTGAGTTCGTAATACTTAAATTTTCTTTCCGAGAAGTTGTCTTCTACCTGCGAGAACCCATTCTCGACCGCCGCCACCATATACTCAAAATAAGTAGGCTATTTATAAATTAAATAAATAGGCTATTAACAAGAAAACAAAGGAACCTTAAAATCCTAATAATAATTTTAAATACAAATAAATGAAAATTATCAAAATAAAAAATATTTGAAATATTTCTAAATATCGCGTTGCATCAGGTCTCGCCGACAAATAAGAACGAATCCTCAACAATTTTTTGATGAAAAAAAATTCTTAACAAAATTCTACAGGAGATCTTCATTATGGTTTGATTTCTTCACACCCCGATTCCGCACAACCAATTTTTGTATAGATGAATTATGTAGTTTTTATATTCTCAAAATAATCTCTTTTAAACTTAAGGTCGGTTTGATCAACAACTTGGACAATAAACATCATAAATGGAATCACCATAGATCTAAAAGTCTTTCATCTCGACAAAAGGAAAGGATAGCAACTGTCATCGCAGGTAGAAGACAACTTCTCAGAAAGAAAATTTAAGCATTAGGAACTTAATGGTGGTCGGAATGGAGGATAGGTTGCTCGGTGAAGAGAAGAGTTGAAGATCGACTTTTCAACAAAAACATAGAAATGGCGGAGAGATAGATCTTACCGGTTTGAACCCGGTGAAAAGATAAGGGAAAAAGAAGTCTTTCAGTTTTTTTTTGTGTTCGGCCACTCGTAGTCAGGCAACATAAAAGGAACGTCGCGACAATCTAAAGATATCATGTCAATGACATAAACTTTGAGGATGGTGAAGACAGAGAAAGGAAAACAAACGACGAGAAAAAAAGAGAAGAACACTATAGAAAAATGATAAAACCTGAAACGAAAAATAGCTATAAAAAAAGGAACATATCTTAAAATGAGGGGACTCTTTTTGGAAGGAAAAAACTATAATCGAATTTGTGGCCTTTTCATTCTTGTAGTGGCTCATATTTGCCACTTAATAAACAGATTTCCTACCTCATCATTATCTATCTTAATCTTAGTATTAATCCCGGTACAAACAATTGGTGCTAAAGAAAGGGGGAAAAAGAATTTTTCAGCGCAAAAGTGGTAAAATAAGTAACTGAACTTCGCTGACGGAAGCCAAAAAAGTACTTGCCGGTCCGCCGTTGACCTCCATGAGACCTCCCATATGTATCTGCAGAAAACAGCGACGGCACATCAACACACGTCGTCACCGACCAGCCACCTCAAACAGACGCGGAGAAAACCTTTGCCACGGACGAAACCCATCGTATTGTAGACTCATTTCTGACCATGGTAGAATGTATTGAAGGTGCGATAAACAGATCTGAAGCATCAGCGGATGCGCTGACCCACTTACATGCCGAGCTTGGCCTACCAACGAACAAATTCTTACCTCGTCTCCACAGACGACTATTCAACGAGTCACCCGAGTCGCGGCAGGCCGAAAGCGAAGCGAATGCGCCGAGGCCACCACCACAAAACACTACAAGAAAAAGGGTCATTTGCTAGGGAAACTTGCGACACCAAAATGGTGTCGCAAAAATGCTATGCCATTGCGACATCCTTGCGAGGCCAAAGTGGGCATCACAATGGCCTAGCAAACTTGCGAGGCCGAGAAAATGTCGCAAGTTTGCGATGTCATTGCTAGTCGTTTGCGACACTATTGCGAGGCACGTTAGTATGTCGCAAATCCATTGCAAACTTGCGACGTTATCGCGAGACATTTTCGCCATCGCAGATTTGCTACATATTTGCGTGGTTTCTGCGTGTGCCTTTGGCGACATCACAAATCCGTAGCAGACCTTTTGAATTTCCCTATAAATATCCCCCACATGACATTTTTTATTGACACCAAACAAGAACTAATAAGAGAGAGAATCAAGAGAGAGAAATTGTCTTCCAAAAATGACGTCGGAACATGAAGTGTTCACTTTACGACGATGGATGTATAACAGAAGGGATATGGAGACTGGAGAAGTGACGAAGGAGTTCCGAGAGGGGTTGCGGGCTTTTATAAATCAGGCTGCAAATAACCCACATACTCCAAATGATGGTAACATTTTTTGTCCATGTTTAAAGTGCGGGAACAAGAAATATTTGAATATCGATATGGTAAAAAGACACGTTTATAATAGAGGATTTACTCCAAACTATTATGTCTGGTTTTCGCATGGGGAAGGATATAGTATGGGTGGTGAAAGTAATAATATGGGTGCTCGTGGTAATGATCTAGGGAGTCAAGAATATGGTAATAACAACTATGGTGGTAGTATGTTTGAAAACTACGCTCATCTACAAGGAAATATGTCACATGATATGGTTACAGATGCATATCATGGGTATTTTCCTGGTGTTGTTGAAAATATTACGGAAGAACCTAACCCGGAAGCAAAACAATTTTATGATATGCTAGATGCTGCTAATCAACCCATCTATGAGGGATGTAAAGATGGTTTATCTAAACTATCATTAGCATCTAGGCTAATGTCTATTAAAAGTGAAGGAAACATAAGCGAGAGAAGTATGAATCAATTTGCTGATTTGCTTAAAGAATATTTGCCGAAAGATAATAATTCTGCTGCGAGTTATTATGAAATGCAGAAAGTGGTTGCGGGTCTAGGCTTACCATCTGAAATGATAGATGTTTGTAGTGAAAATTGCATGATTTTTTTGAAAGATGATGATAAGCTGCAGGAATGCCGTTTTTGTGGAAAGCCAAGATACCGTGCAACAAACGGAAAGACGCGTATCCCGTACAAACGTATGTGGTACCTTCCAATCACTGATAGGCTGAAACGATTATATCAATCGGAGAGAACCACATCTGCAATGAGATGGCATGATGAACATAAAGTAAAAGATGGGGAGGTTACACATCCTTCAGATGCAAAGGCGTGGAAACATTTTCAAGCGGTGCATTCTGACTTTGCCAAAGAGTCAAGGAATGTATATCTAGGTTTATGCACTGATGGATTTAGCCCATTTGGTTTATCCGGTAGACAATATTCTCTATGGCCTGTCATATTGACACCGTATAATCTTCCACCGGATATGTGCATGAGAAGAGAATTTTTGTTTATGGCTATTCTAGTGCCAGGTCCTAGTCATCCGAAACGTTCCCTCGATGTGTTCTTGCAACCTCTGATACACGAGCTTAAGCAGTTATGGTATAGGGGTATATGCACATTCGATTACGCGCAGAAGCAGAATTTCAATATGCGCGCTGTTTTGTTGTGGACAATAAGTGACTTCCCGGCGTATGGTATGTTATCAGGATGGAAGACCCATGGAAGGCTATCTTGTCCATATTGTATGGGTTGGTCAGATGCATTTCAATTAAAGCATGAGAAGAAATCATGTTGGTTTGACTGTCATAGGCGTTTTTTGTCAATGCATCATCCATATAGAAGGAACAAGAAATTGTTCAAGAAAAATAAGGTTGTGCGTGTTCCTCCACCAACATACATGTCAGGCAGTGAAGTGTTGGAGCAAATAGATCATTATGGTGCTCAAGAAACATGTGAACGTGGGGGAAATTGGCACGTGGTAGGAAACATGCCTGACGGATACGGTGAATCTCATAATTGGCACAAGAAGAGTATCTTTTGGGAACTCCCGTATTGGAAAGATCACTTGTTACGACACAATCTTGATCCGATGCACATTGTTAAAAACTTTTTTGACAACGTGATGAATACGATTTTAAATGTACAGGGCAAAAGTAAAGATAATTTGAAAGCTAGGTTGGACTTGGCCGAAATTTGTGCAAGACCCGAACTACATATCACAACGGATGGAAAGCAACCAATTCCGATATTCCGTATGTCAGGAGAAGCTAAACAAGCGTTGTTTAGTTGGATTTCTTCAGATGTCAAGTTTTCGGATGGCTACGTGTCTAAATTTTCAAGGTGTATAGAGCAAGGGAAAAAAATCTCTGGTATGAAGAGTCACGATTGTCATGTATTTATGCAGCGACTTCTTCCTTTCGCATTACTTGAGCTACTTCCAACTATCGTCCATGGTTCCAATAGATCAACGGCAAATTACGGAATTCACGTTCCCGGTGAAACTGACTTTTACGGCATTTTGAACAAAATTATAGAGGTCACCTTTCCTGGAGTACTTGGATTGCGATGCGTATTGTTCCAATGTCTTTGGTACAATACAACGGCCGGTCGAGGAGTACGCTCTAATAACTTAGGGGTAACAGACGTAAATGGAAACCTGACGTATTCTAAGTTTGACCCGTTTATTCTATCATGTCAGGCAGAACAAGTGTGTTTTATACCATATCCTCGTATAAGGCAAAGGCGTGAGAAGTGGTTTTCTGTTATAAAAGTGAATCCTAGAGGTCGTATAATGATAGAAGCTGATGATGTTGTCATGCAACAAGAAAGATCATCAGAACTTGTTGTAGCTGTTGAGTCGACAGAACAAATCATACATGCAGAACAAGAAGTAGAAGACGTTGTCCCTTATACTACAACAGAAGAGCTTGAAGATTTTGATGAGTTCAATGAATCTGAGGAAGTCACAGAAGAAGAGGAAGACACCGTTGAAGAATAATTGAAATTTAAATAAGATTTCAGACCTACTATCTCATTGTAGTTGTTAAACCGAACATTTAGTTGTTTAAATTATTTTTTACAAATATGCTAGACTCCTGCAATAACATTGCGACACCACATTTTGCTACACCCTTGCTATGTAGCATACGAAACATTGCAATTCCGTAGCAAGATCCCCTATAAATAACCCTCCAATGCAATTCATTTTCACAACTTACCTTTTACGCATAATGACTTGTGAGGCCCCTACCTTCGTCTGGAAAATCCCGCAAAATTACATTTCTACTATTTTACGGGAAATGACATAAGACGAAGGCAGGGGCCTCATAAATCTTTATTTGTAGAAGAAAAAACCGTAAAAGGTCTCCGAACCTTTTATTTTTTAAAAATAAAAATTTGCTATGCCCTTGCGAGATCTCGGGTCCGGATGTCGCAAAGGAGTTGCAAAAATTGCTACTCTCTTGCGACATCCGGACCTAGACGTCGCAAGGGCATAGCAAATTTTAAAAATTTAAAAAATTGCTACAACCTTGCGACATCCCGGGTCCGGACGTCGCAAAGGTGTAGCAATATGTCAAATTTCAAATTTGCTACTCGCTTGCGACATCCCGGGTCCGGATGTCGCAAGCGAGTAGCAAGTTTTCAAAATTTTAAACTTGCTACAAGCTTGCGACGTCCCGCGTCCGGGTGTCGCAAGGATGTAGCAAAACTTGCTACATCCTTGCGACATCCGGACGCGGGACGTCGCAAGCTTGTAGCAATGAATGGAAATCAGTGGGACGTCGCAAGGCCATCGCGTGCCTTGCGAGTCTCTTGCGACGGCCCGGGGATTAAAACAAAAAAAGACTTCTTCTTCCCCGATTCTTCCTCTTTCTTCTTCTATTTTTCTTCTCTTCCGGCGACTCCCTTGCGAATCCGACACCTCCGCCTCCTCCGCCGGTCCTCCAACACCTCTCGCTTTCTCTTCTCCCTTCTTCCTCTCTTTTTCTCTCTCTCTCTCTCTCGCTCTCTCTCTCTCTCTCTCTCTCTCTCTCTCTCTCTCTCGCTCTCTCTCTCTCTCCTCTCTCTCTCTCTCTCTCTCTCTCTCTCTCGCTCTCTCCTCTCCCCGCCGCTGTCTCCCTCTCGCCCTCTCGCCGCCGGAACTGACCGCCGGAGGTCTCGCCATCTCCTCCTTCTCCCTCCTCCTTGCCATTCATTGTGAGTAATTTTTTTTTTTTTCGTCAAATTTTTAAATTTTAGATCTAGGATGCAATTAGTTAGATCTAGGTATGAAATTTTAGATTTAGGCTCCCATAAGTCGGATCTAGTTATGGAATTTTTTTCGGAATTTTTAGGAATTTTATCGGAATTTTCCCGAAATTTTTAGGAATTTTCTGAACTTTTCGGAATTTTCGGAATTTTCGGAATTTTTAGGAAGTTTCGGAATTTTTCGTATTTTATTAGATAATTTTTAGGAATTTTTAGATAATTATTAGGGATTTTTCGGTATTTTTAGGAATTTTCGAAATTTTAGGCATTTTCGGAATTTTGCGGAATTTTCGGAAATTCTCCAAATTTATTAGATAATTATCGGATTTAGGTAACTGTGTTACAATTATCGGATTTAATTATCTGATTTGTTTTTCAAATTTTTTTCCGTGCCAGATGTCTAGATCTCATAATCCATACACGCGATATCTATCGGATGTCGGTGAGCAACCTCCGGCGACTCCTGCATCGGGTTCTAGATCGGTTCCACCGACCCCTGGTGGCAGTTATGGATCTCTCCCGGGGTTTTCCCCTGTTGCTGATACTGGTCATGGAGGTCCCGGTGAGCAATAGTACCTGACACCAGACGCTACTGCGGGGATGACAATCGAGGACATCCTGTCAGATCCGGTGCACAAATTTCTCCCTAATCTTCATCCTAACCGTCCACCGGGGACTTTGTGGTAATATATTTTTTTTTTATTTTACAAATTTTGTTATTTATTGTTCGTAATTTTATAATATATAAAAATAAACTAACGTAGGTTCGATGACGACGGAGATTTGCCTACGGCGGTTCGGGAAATCTTTGAACGAGATTTCCAGGAACCGCATGCTAATTTTACCCAAACTCCTATCCACATCATCGACAGATGGTTCAGAACGTTTGCGGTAAGAAAATTTCATTATTTTATTTTCTCGTTTATAAGAATTTTACACTTTCATTCTTATAATTTGACATTATTTTTTTGTAGCAACGTTTTCACTGGGAAGTTTCTATTACCGGTCTAGTTCGGAAAGAGTTCGAGGCGGTCTTGCGTAGACGGATGAACGATCAGGCGGGTCGTTGGAAGAGTAAGTGGAAGAAGAAGGGCAACGAGGCAATGCCACAGTGGTTCAAAGATTGAGTCTGGGAAGGCTTGATTCGCTACTGGGAGGATCCTAAGTCTCAGAAGAAAAGCGCAAGCTGTCGAGCAGCTCGGTTAGCAGACCCTGATGGGACCGGTCCCCACAAACATTGCTCGGGCAGAACCTCGTTCAAAGCTCGGGCCCGCAAACTGGTAAACTTTTTTACATATAATTTACATTTATTTAAACAATTATTGTTTTAATTTACAATTTCACAGCAAGAAGAATCGGGGGACACGCACCCTGATATCCTAGGCACTCTGTACATCACCAAGCGGAACAAGGCCGGAGAATTTGTTGACAAAAAATCCGAGAAGCTCTACAACGATGTCACTGCGAAGTTGCAGGAATTGACTCAAGAGGGCGGTGATGAGAGCTCAGCATCCGGGGGATTATCTACGGCGCAAAAGAACCAGATCTACTCCGAGGTAAACTACATTTTAAATTTTTCTTCTTACTTATATTTTTGCTAAATTTAACTAACTTAATATTGTTATTCTTTTATTAGATCGCTCCCCGTAAAAAAGGGAGAATATTTGGAACAGGTTCTCTTGGGTCCAAGATTGAGCAATGTATCTCACCAGAAGGAGTCTCGCAGTCATCCGCGACAACCAGTGACCTGCGGCAAATTGTCGACCGTCAGACCCAAGAGTTGGATCGGACTAACACCGAGCTTGCCAAAGCTAAGAAGAAAATCACGACCTATGATCGTTTGTGGTCTATACTCGCCAAGAAGGATCCAAAGCTAGCAGACGCATTTGCCGAAGACACCGGATCCGGGTCGGGAAATTTAGATCGCTCGGACGATTTCTGAATTATAAAAAACATTTTGTAATCTTTTTTATTTAAAAATATTTTTAATTCGGAAAAAATCTTTTTAATTTTAAATTTATATTTAAATATTTAAAATATTTAAAATATTTTTTTTATTTTAAATAAATTATAAACGGCGTCGCAAGGACGTAGCAGGTAGTGCTCTCGCAAGGTAGTCGCAGGTCGCGCCCTTGCAAGGGAGTCGCAGGACGCACCCTTGCAAGGGTGTCGCAGGACGCGCCCTTGCAAGGTTGTCGCAGGACGTACCCTCGCAAGGGTGTCGCAGGTCGCGCCCTCGCAAGGGTGTCGCAGGTCGCGCCCTCGCAAGGGTGTCGCAAGACGCGCCCTTGCAAGGGTGTCGCAGGGCTCGCCCTTGCAAGGGTGTCGCAAGACGCGCCCTTGCAAGGGTGTCGCAGGGCTCGATCCCGCAAGGGCGTCGCAGACACTGCTAGGCTTTTGCGACACCGACTTATGCTAGGCGTTTGCGACATATTATTTCCCTCGCAGACCTTGCGACGTCCATGCTACGTATCTATGTTTGCGACACGCAAATTGCGACATTTAAGTGGCCATCGCAAGGGCGTTTCTTTTTGCCCATTGCGACAGCCTTGCAAGGGATTTTGCCATCGCAAAAGGCGTGTTTTCTTGTAGTGAAATAAGGACCCGAGAGAAGAAGAGATACGCACGCTAAGAAAAGAGGTACGCGACATGGCGGCCCAGATATATTGTCTCAGAGCTCCACGCCAGAAATCGCGTGTTTGCTGTGCGAGGCATAAAACACGCCCTTCACCAGGCGATTCTTCAGCACGCTATTATACCCGGACGTATTATATAAAACCTATATTGAAAAATTAAGTTATAAGTAGGTTATTTCAGACCAAAACAAAAATTTAGTTATAAGCAGGTTATTTGAAGATTTAAGCCATGAATGCTTTAACCTTTAAGTGGGCTTTGGTTTTAGTTTTTCCAAAAATCTAATTTTAACCTTACGAAATCTTGACAATATATTTTTCTTAAAAAATAGAAAACTCGAATTTCGAGTCGTTAATTTGGTCATAATGTCTTTGAAATATCTATTGATTTATAGGTACATTGTATCTAAATCACCGGGATCATTGGTTTCAAGGGTTTAGGTTCAAATTAAAAATATTGGTTTGGCTTGTAATTATATTTTTAAAAGATTTATTTACGACAAAATATGAAAGTTAAAAAATTTATGTAGGTTATAGACTAGAATTTTGTGTGATTTTGGGTATACAGTATAATTTTTGTACATATTTTCGAAGAATGTTTTGTCATATATTTTAGATTTCAAAATTTTAACTATAGAGCAAATGGCATTTAGCCTAGTGGCACTTGGTAAGTTCACAAGAGGCATGCGCACTTGCACATCCTGGGATTGAGTCCCCCCCGCTTGCATTTGCAAGAACTTGGCTAATGGGCCGGTCATTTGTGGCCCAATGTTGACAAAAAAAACATTTTAACTATAGATTTTAACTTTTTTCACGGAAAATTCAATTCGACAATGGTAATAGTAAGTTATATTACATATTATTTTATCAGCAAAACAGATAGAGATAAATTTGAAACTGCAAAAATAATAATTTGAAGAATCTTTTTTTAGTAGAAAACTCTTTTTAACAACATTTGGATCATTGTCCACTGGTAACACAAAATCGAATTTGAAATAACTAATATATATATATACGGTTATCATCAATTTTCATACATATACATTGGTGGAGCAGCATTTTTATTCCTGCTTGGTGTTGACGATCGAGTTGGAACATTCTTAGGTAACATTCCAAAAAACAGACGATATGATGAAGATGGTGGCCACAAATTCGTGTTGGTTTCGGTTGCAACCGGTGGATACGCGTATCCTTCGTGACTATGTCCTGAGAGTGGAATCAGTACTTGATCATCTTCAGATTGATAATGAAAGTTTATTCTGGTGGCTTCACGAACACCAGCCAAGAGAAAAATGGACAATAATATTACAAATATTGAATTTGATTTCGACATTTTAAAATTGGTTTTGTTTGTTTGTTTTCTTCTTCTTGTACTATAAGTATTGATCAAGTTTATCTTTTATAATGTTTTTGTGGAGCATATTTTCTTAAGAATAGTATGTACACAAGAAAATATAGAAGTAAATATGAATATACATTTGACTAGTCTTAAAATTACATTTATCTTTTAGGGAAAATACTGGTCAACACAGTTCAAAAATCAAAAGAAATCAAATAAATTCCATCATTTAAGAGAATTTTTCACATTGCCATACCTATAGATCAAAGTTAATTGGGAATAATATCAAACTAATCCTCATAATCTTAAAATAGCTTGAAAAAAAAATTCTTCCCAATTTAATCTTATGTTTTTGTTGACCGCAAAATACTTAAATCAACCTAATTTCATAAAATTGATTCTGCAGATTTTGTCCAACTGTTACATTTAGGTACAACTATTAAGTAATTAAGCATTAGTATATGAAAAAAATGATTGTACCAATTGGACCAACTGAACCATAATTACCTTAACAATTGTCGTCTCATCTCTCGCTGCCTCACGATAGAAACAAAAATTAGAGATTTAACTTTCAAGCCATCACTGTTGGGTCTTTAAATCAACTCAATTTTCATGATTTTTATGTCTTTTAAATCAGTTTTCAAAGAAAAGGAAATTGGTAAAGAAATGTAAATAGAGGAGTGGAGGTTAGGTTGCTCGGTGAAGAGAAGAGTTGAAGATCGACTTTTCAACAAAAACATAGAAATGGCGGAGAGATAGATCTTACCGGTTTGAACCCGGTGAAAAGGTAAGAGACAATGAAGTCTTTCAGTTTTTCTGTGTTTGGCCACTCGTAGTGAGGCAACATAAAAGGAACGTCGCGACAATCGAAAGATATCATGTCAATGACAGAAACTTTGAGGATGGTGAAGACAAAAAAAGTAAACCGACGAGAAAAAAAGAGAAGAACACTATAGCAAAATGATAAAACCTAAACCAAAAAACAGGGGAAAATAGAGGATGAGAACAAAGACTGAAACACATAAAAAGATTTTCTGACACCAACGAGAACTGCAGATGTTAGAGAAAAAGGCTTGGTGCAAAAACTATCTTGACGTATAGGTTAGAAAGAAATATGTTTTTCCTTTTTAGTCTTGCTTCAATTCTTACAACCATATAATCGTACCAAAATTTAAATATATACCAAATTCAAAAAGTCAATTTGATTAATAAATCGAAACTAAAGGGTAAAACTTTATATAACATAAAGTTTATTAACTGAGTTATTAATGGGAAAAATGGCTAAAATGCCATTTTTTGAGAAAACAAAGTCATTACTGCCACTCCTCTATTTACATTTCTTTACCAAAAAGGAACATATCATAAAATGAGGGACTCTTTTTGGGGGAAAAAACTATAATCGGATTTGTGACGTTGTCATTCTTGTAGTGGCTCATATTTGCCACTTAATAAACAGATTTCCTACCTCATCATTATCTATCTTAATCTTAGTACTAATCCCGGTACAAACAATTGACGCTAAAGAGTAGGAGAAAAATAACTTTTCAGCGCAAAAGTGGTAAA
This sequence comes from Lepidium sativum, assembly GCA_023374145.1. Taxonomy (NCBI): domain Eukaryota; kingdom Viridiplantae; phylum Streptophyta; class Magnoliopsida; order Brassicales; family Brassicaceae; genus Lepidium; species Lepidium sativum. Next base: position 31,957 of record JAKUCM010001728.1, read on the forward strand.
ATGAGTAACTGAATTTCGCTGACGGAAGCAAAAAAAAGTACTTGCCGGTCCGCTGTCGACCTCAATGAGACCACCCGCCCCAATGGCATCACCGACAACACCGAAGTCCCATATGCATCTGCAGAAAACGGCGACGGCACATCAACACACGTCGTCACCGCCTAGCCACCTCAAACAGACGCGGAGAAAACCTTCACCACGGACAAAACCCATCGTATGGCAGACTCATTTCTGGCCATGGTAGAATGGATTGAAGGTGCAATAAACAATTCTGAAGCATCATCGGATGCGCTGACCCACTTACATGCCGAGCTCGGCCTACCAACGAACAAATGCCCTTCACCAGGAGATTCTTCAGCACCCCATTATACCCAGACATAAAAGTCAAATGCCCTACCTTCAACGGGAAATCCGACTCTCAAAATTTTTGAAGGCTTTCCACGTCGCCATGGGAATAACGAGTTTTCTTCCAGAAGACAAAGACGTGAGATACTGCCAAATGTCTGTTGAGAACGTAGCCGACAACGCGCTGGAATGGTTCTTGAAGCTTGACCCATACTCGCAGAGGCTTTCCTTAGGCATTACTCAGTATTCATGCAAAGAAACGCCTCGACGTTTGACCTCTAGGCCATATTACAAGGTGCCGCTTCGTTCATTCTTCACCTGGTTTAAGGAAGTAATATCACAAATAACTATCATAGACGACGCTGGGATCAACATAGCCGACTTCAAATTGCGAATACCTCTCTCACTGGAAGACGCCTTACACTGAGGCGCCATATACAACAGTAGGTCCCCGGTAATCAAAGACGCTCCAAAAGAAGCAGCACAAGAAGAGTATCACAAGCCCCACCAACACTACGGCCGCAGATACAAGAGTGATAAAGGGAAGCACCCCTCAGCATATTGATAAGAGAGTTTTGGTATCAAATAATTTACTGTTATATGTGATCAATGCAGTACAGTAAGGTGTCAATCCAACTGGGCTAGCAACTATTCAATCAGAATGCAATCAACTCTATATAATCTAAACCAGAATGATTATGGTGAATGTTATGGTGTGAATAAAACTAGGTGAAAACAGTGAACTAAAACAGAGTACCAAAACAGAACGTAAAAACAAGAGTAAAAACAGAGTGTGAAAATAGAGCAAAAATAGAGCAAAAACAGAGTATAAAAAACAGAGCAAACGGAACAGAGTATTGTGCAAAAACAGAGCAACCCTAAAACAGAGTTTTAGGTGAAAAACAGAGCAAGAAAGATCACAAAAATTAATGGAGAAAAATGGGTTCTTGAGGTTAGGGATCAATGATCAAAGCATTCCTAGGGGTTCCAGACTTGTTTATCAAGTTATTTAGATGATCTCTAAGCAAGGAATCCCATCAATCACATTTATTCTCATGCAATGGGACCTCTCTTATGCCACAACCAGACTTGATCCTCACCAACGTTGAGAGGCTTAAGAGGCATTAAACACAGACCTAACAGAGCCTAATAACACCCTAGACAATCAATCTCCTGAGCTAGGAGAAGTTATCTTAACCTAAGTTCATTCAAACATTTACATAAACACCTTGTGGGTGGGAAACACCAAACCATCAGATTTCAATTGATCAAAGAGAAATAGGCATTAAGGACACTTAAATTAAAGAGATCTAAGCCTAATCAACCCTAAACAAGTCTGAAAATCCATAGATCTACCATAATCTCACCATCTCCTCAAGAACCTTAATTGATCTACTCAAAATTCATGATGAAAAACATAAACCCAGAATCATAAATCATTAACATCAAAAGATAGATCAAGAAGAGATGAACAACAATGATTAAAGGCAGAAAATCAAATAACCAAAAGATCAACAACGAACTAAGATTCAAAGAAAAGGAAAATTACAATAGAAAAGTAGATAAGTCTTTTTGCTTAAAAAGAGGCTAAAACGTTCTAGGGTTTGCTTAATTACATTAAGGGGGTATTTATAGCCCCTTTTACAAAAAACCCTAAAAAGTCAACTTTCGAAAAATGTCAACGTTCTCTGGGGCGAAAAACCACTCGACCAAGTGATGGTCGAGCGTGTTGGTCGAGCGTCAGTGAGATGTGCCAAATCTTCTAGATCACGTCCTTAACTTCAACTCTAGGCCAATCGATTCACCCACAGGTCTTCTTGTAGTCCAAAATACTCCATAATAAGCTCTTGAAGTACCTAAAATCCACCCTTATGCAATGTATGCAATGCCAAATACCAAATACGCATAATAGACTTAAAAGGACCTAAAACAATGATAATACTGCAAGTATGAATGCAAAATATGCCAAATAATGTCCCTAAAATGTGCTAAAATGCAGACACATCAAATCCCCAAACTTAGTCTTTGCTTGCCCTCAAGCAAATGCATACAGCTAAGAAGGAAGAGAGGTTGCTGACAATGGGAACATCTCACCTCAAACAAACAACTTATCATACTGCAAACCGTAATCCACAAGTGAACCCCTATTCCATTGTAAAAACCACAATCTAATTGCATCAAGGCTTAACATAATAACTGAATACTACCTAATTCTTAGCTGGACTCTAAGAAACTCATATTTGAAACCTATTTTTAAAAGTGCAGACTGCAAGAGAGGCTATTGATCAAAGACCTTGTGATTCAACTTCCCCAGATTCAGCTAGACACTATTAATTCATCATTTAAGTCACTTCTTATTTCAACTCCTACATTTGCTCGAACTCATACGTATTTGATCCAACTTTATCAATGAAACACGAAAAAGTACGGGTTTACGCATAGTCCCGGTTCACCTTAGGCATCAATGTATTAGCTTCCTCAATGAACACAAAAAAGTACGGGTTTACGCACTGTCCCCGTTCATCTTAGACCATATTATGTGAGCTGAGTTGTAAGAATGATAATTCTATTTTTATGCTTTTCTTTCTACTTAGCTAGCTGAACCTAAGGAAGGATCTTATGCAATGCATCTCAAGCCCCTAATTTGGCAAAAATTAAATTTGATTATGAGGAAACAAATCTGGTCCTTTTTGAGATACAATATAAGCACCAGTTTCTAAGCTCAACAATCTACCAATCAATGTTCAAGAGGGAAGAACGCTAGTCCAAGAGTTCACTATGATTACTAGCCAATCAACCTCGCAAGACTGTCTATCATTACCAAGATGATTCTCAAGACTTTAAACTCAATCCTACATGAATGCAATGCAGCTACATAAACACTCTGTTTTGACTGATGTTTTTTCATGGTTTTTCAAAATTTTATGGGTTTTCTATGCCTTAAATGGTATGCAAATGAACAAATATGTTAACTAAAAGTATTTTTGGTTTTTCTATGCCTTAAATGATATGCAAATGATGAAATGAGGAAAATCAAAACTAAGAATCACATAAAACAAGGTCAAATATCCTCTAGAACCCTCCTCCAAACTTAAATCACATAGTCTCTTGTGTGTATAAAAGCCCAAAAGAGGATCCTAGATCAGCAAGTCAAAAGAAAATATGCAATGGTATATACAATGAAGGGAAGGAGTTTTGTACCTCTCAAAAGTTCCAGTAGTCGGCTGCCTTGTCGCGCATAGTTGCCATGTAACTGCTACTTTCTTGCCGACGCTCGAGCTCCCCGTGGTCGAGCGTGCCGTTCGAGTGTTCTAGCTGAAGCTCGACCTGGTGTTACTCGAGCGCTTGGGTCGAGCTTGCAGTTCCTGGGTTGAGTGGCTTCTTGTACGAAAATGCTGTGATGTTTGTAGAAGAGTGCCTGGCCGGTGTTGGTTGTTGCTCCCTTGCACGATCCATAGATACAGAAGCACGCTTTGGACGAATTGGTCCTAATGATTGCCCACTATCCCTTACCAAAGCAGCTATCCTTGGCATTTTTCATGAGCCACTTGTTCATCTTCTGCAGCAGGCCAACGTGCTTATGGGCTTCTTTAATCAGGGCTCCTTGTCGTGGTGCCAGAGTGAATTCTTCAAAGCAGTATGCCTCGGAATCTACCTCGTCACTGTCTGTAGGTGATGAATGTGGTGGAGGACCGTTGGGATCCTATAGGGCTTCCAATGGTGGGTTGAAGTCTGTGTCCGCCCCATCATTATCTATGTATACTCCCTGTTGGACAAAAGCAGAAAAGCATTTGGCCTAAGTAGATGATGGAACAACTAGACATGCTTACCTTGCATCATTGCAGTGGATAGAAACAAATACCTCCTCAAATGATCGATATGGATGTACCGAGGTTCTACCCACTCTTCCTCATTGATGGGTACTCCACATCTTTCCAGAATGCAAGTCACGAGACCCCCGATGGTGATTTTGCACTCACGTCCACCAGACCTCTTATCCCTTGCCCAATCGCGGTATGTGACAAGCTGATTGGCAAACTGGATTGTTAGACCCGCTTCGTTTCTGTGTCCGACAATGGGGGAACCGTCACTCCTTGTTCCCACAATATCCTTGAGTGCAGTCACCAACATCTCCATCTCTCCAAGGTTGAGAGTACCTGTGGTAAAACGTGAGAAAAAGGTATTTGCAAGGATTATGCGAAAGTACCTCAGAGCTGGGTTCCAGACTAGAGATGGTTTCGATCGTGATGACGAAAACCTGCTCCTTGTTGAGGCTATGGAGCGCCATAGATCCTCTTATTCAGCTGTGTCAAAATCAGGCCCATAATTCTCAGATTCGGCTCTTGGGAACCGGAACAAGTCCCGGAGTTCTCTGAAAGTGAAACGGTAGTCCTGCCCCCTGATTGTGAATCTGAGATATCCGCCACCTTGCTTCTCCTGAAGACCCACATTATCCACATCATAGAGAACGATTTGGACTGTGGTGAGGAATTGGATGGTTTCCTCCTTGTAGGCATGTTCTGGATGAGAGACAAACGTGGACAGCCCCCAGTTCTGCAGCATCAGATCCACATCCCTAGTTAACCCCATGGCAGTTAATGCCTCGTGCATGGATAGTGGGTCCCCACGAAATCCATTCTACACAGATCGTTGAGGGCTCTTTCTGCGTTGTGCTCTTCTTCATCTCTTTCTTCCTTATCCTAGCCAGAACGATCTCCCTTGCATTCTTAGCTTCTTGGTCACCATATCCAGCTTCTTGGAGTGTCTCTTCCACAAGATCAACTTCAATGTCCTCCTCTGCATCCTCTGCATGTCCCAGTTTTGGATAATCTTCATCCATGTATTTCAGTTCTTCCTCCGACTCACTTTCTGATCGGATCACCAACCTTCTTTGTTCCTTTTTGTCAGGTTTGGGTCTGCTCCTGGAAGACTCTCCTTGTTGAGGTTGGTTTCTAAACCGGGCATTTTTCTTGGCCCTAAGTCGGAGGACACTTGCGTGGTTACCTTTTTAGTCGGACATGGTGGTGATTCCCCGGATAAAGAAGAGAAAGATGACACTCAAGGTTGACGCTCAATCAGCATATGGTCGAGTGTCACGGTTGTGCAGAAGAACGAGCAGCAGTTGGCGAAAAGAAATCCTTGAGACCTTCTGCACTCGGCTCACAAGAAGACTTCTCCAAAAGAGAAAGAAAAACTAGAGAGAGATTTTAGTAAGAGAATGGTAATTGGTGTGAATGAGAAGGGAAAGGGTCTTCCTCTTTATATAGGGGATTAAAGATAGGAGAGAATCTTTTCAAATTCGAAATTTAAATAAGGATCAAATCAAATATTTTTAAATTCATTATAAAAGATATTGCATTAAAGAAAGATTTGACCTTTTTTCCTCCTTTTTCGCAGTAAATATATTCCCTTTTATAGCTTTTGGCAGTTATAGGTGCGCATACCTGAGAATTGACCAGGTAGTGGGACACTCGAGCCTCACACTCGAGCAGACATGGTCGAGTGTTGTCCCATGATGTCAGTTTGGGTCCCACTTGTCCTATCTTGGGTCCCACTTTCCTGCAAAACGTACAAAAACCCTTCAAATTTATGTAAGATAAAATAAATACAATTAAAGATGAAAACTATAAGTATACCAAAAAGAAATTGAATATGCTTAATGTAAATGCAAGATAGAATGTATGTACAGAGGATACATTTGGGATTGCCTCCCAACTGCGCTCGTTTATAGTCTCGAGCTTGACTCCCTCATATTCATTGGAGATGAGGTGGCTCATCGAGAAGAACCGAAGTTCCCTCAAGGATCGTGCAGTCAGCCAAGTATGGCTTAACTCTGTGGTCATTCACTATGAACTCTTCTCCTTTGTTGTTGGTCAAGGTAACAACTCCATATGGCAGAACGTGTAGTACCTTAACGGACCAGACCACTTCGATCTAAGTTTATCCGGAAATAGCTTGAGCCTAGAGTTAAAGAGAAGCATGTGATCCGCGGCTGTGATTGTCATAGACTAAATATTCTTATCATGAGCTGCTTTGGTGCGATCCTTGTATGCCTTAGAGCTGTCATATGCCTCAAGTCTGATCTCCTCTAGTTCATGCAAATTTGTTTGCCTCTTTTCTTGGGCTGTGTTAAAATCGAAATTCAGAAGCTTAGTGGCCCAAATCGACTTGTAATCGAGTTCAACCGGCAAATGGCATGATTTTCCATAGACTAGCCGAAAAGGTGTTCTCCCAATGGGTGTCTTAAAAGCCGTCCTATAGGTCCAAATAGTATCATCCAATCTTGCGGCCCAATCACGCTTTGATAGTCCAACTACTTTCATCAGAATAGACTTGATCTGTCTATTGGATACCTCAACCTGCCCACTGGTTTGGGGATGATATGGAGTTGCCACTTTGTGTTAACCCTATGTTTCTTGAGCAAGCTTTCAAAGATTTTGTTGATGAATTGGGATCCTCCATCACTGATCACAACTCTTGGCACTCCAAATCTGGGAAATATTATGTGCTTGAATAGCTTCAACGCCAACTTTGCATCATTTGTGGGGCATGGAATGGCTTCCACCCACTTGGAAACATAATCTACAGCAACCATAATGTAGTTGTTCCCCAAAGATGGTGGGTTAAAAGGTCCCATGAAATCAATTCCCCAGCAGTCAAACACCTCTATCTCGAAGATAGGATTCTGAGGCATCTCATTCCTCTTGCCTATACTATCCATCCTCTGACAAGGATCACATCTAGGTATAAACTCTTGGCAGTCTCTAAAGATGTATGGCCACCATAACCCAGATTGAAGAATCTTCTGTGCTGTCTTGAATGTTGCAAAGTGTCCACCATATGCAGATCCATGACAATGTTCCAATATCCCTTTAACTTCCTCCTCTGACACACACTTCCTGAAAAGTCCATCAGATCGTTTCTTGTAGAGATATGGTTCATCCCAGAAATACTGTTTCACATCCCTGAAAAATTTATTCCTTTGGTAGGAGTTCAAAGTCTTAGGTAGTTCCCCTCCGACCAGAAAGTTCACCAGATCGGCAGACCATGAAAAGCAAGTCCCGGCAAGTCTCGAACCAATCGGAAAACATCTCATCTGGCTAGGTAGTGGATACTCGACCTTATGGTGGTCGAGTGTCGAGGTCGAGTGTCTGATGGAGAAGCTCAAAAGATGTTCCTCTGGCATATCGTCGTCCATTGTTAGGGATCCTTTCACCTGCATCCTAGATAGATGATCCGCAACACCATTTTCTACCCCATGCTTGTCTACCACTTCCATATCAAATTCCTGCAGCATTAAAATCCACCTAAGTAATCTAGGCTTAGCATCCTACTTTTCCATTAAGTACCCCAGAACTGCATGGTCTGTATGTACTATAACCTTAGACCCAACCAAATAGGACCTGAACTTCTCAAAGGCAAAAACCACTACAAGTATTTATTTCTCTGTCGTGGCATACTTCAGTTGTGCCTCCTCCAGTGTTCTGCTAGCATAGTAAATCACATTGAGCTTCTTATCCTTCCTTTGTTCCAGAACTGCTCCAACAACATAATCGTTAGCATCACACATTATCTCAAAAGAGAGAGTCCAATCTGGTGCTTGAACAATAGGTTTTGTCAATAAGGCTTCTTTAAGCTCCATAAAAGCTTTAAGACATTCTTCATCAAATATACTCTATTTCCTTACAGAGGAGACAGGTTAGAGGTCTAACTGTCTTAGAAAAGTCCTTAATGAAACGCCTATGGAACCCCGCATGTCCCAAGAAACTCCGAATATCCTTAACTATTTTGAGAGGTTGTAGCTGAACCACCACTTCTATCTTGGCTTTGTCAACCTTGATGCCTTTATCTGATATCTTATGACCCAAAACGATACTCTCTCTTACCATGAAGTGGCAATATCCTAGTGGGAATCAAATCATCAGTCTCATTCCTAACAATAGTGATTCCTCCCTTCTTGGGCACACAATGAACAAGAGATACCCATTTACTATATGAACATCAGCATCTAGCAATTTCAAGATTTCCTTCTTAACAACCTCCTTCAAGTTTGGATTGAATCTCCTTTGAGGTTTCCTGCTAGAATATGATTCATTTTCAAGGTGAATTCTACGAGTGCATAAATCAGGTGAAATCCCCCTAATATCAGATAAAAAATCAGGTGAAATTCCTCTAATATCAGTTAATGCATCATTCACAATTACAAGGTATATTGAGTTATCTCCAAGAAATGCGTACCTGAGCCCCGAGGGGAGTGGTTTGAGATCCACTTTTGGCAATTTGAGCTCTGACCAATCGTCAGGATTCACTAGATTTTGACACTCGACCGAGGTGTGGTCGAGTGTGCTGATCGAGCGTGGGCACTTTGGGCTGAATCGCGACACTCGACCATGTGGATTGAGGCTGGTTGTGCGATTTTGGTGGATACACCTAATCTTGTGGATTAGGTGTATCCTACATTGGTGTTCTTGAAGGATATGTTAGGGTTGGGTTTGTAACTGTTGTAAAGTCTATAACTGTTACCCTGATTCTGCACAAAACTGACCTCCTACACCCGATCTTCATCCTCTACAACATGTTCTGCCTCTACAACATGTTTCTGATGAACAGAGAGCAACCTGTCCAGCTTGTCTTGTATGGCTTTAAGTTCATTCCTGCTAACCATGTCAGGATTTGCTGTACCTCGAGAAGTCTGATCATAATCTTCACTGTATTGCCCATCTGCTTGGGCTAAGTTCTCAACCAGTTCCCAACAATCATCCACATCCTTGTTCAGAAAGTTCCCATTGCTTGCTGTGTCCAACAACATTCAAATCTTGGAAAGAACGCCCCTGTAAAAGAGTACTAAGGAGAGACTCGGTACTGAACCCATGATGAGGTCATTGAGATTGGTACATCTTGAATCGTTCCCATGCCTCAAAGAATGTCTTAGAATTGGTTTACTTGAAACTGGAGATAGAATTTCGAAGCTTTGAAGTTCTCGAATTGGAGAAGAATTTACCCAGAAAAGCATGTTTGCAAGCATCCCGAGATGTAATATACCCTTGAGGCAAATGTTTTTCCTACATGTGAGTCATGTCTCCAAGAGAGAAAGGAAACAGCCTCATCTTCAAAGCATCCTCACTAACCCCATTAATCATGGTCAAACTAGTTAGTCTCTCAAACTCATCAGATCCTCAAAGGGCAAACCATGGAATTTGTTGTTCTGTACCATGGAGATCATACCACTCTTAATATCAAAGTTGTTGTTGGCAATGGCAGGTGGAACAATTCCATGGCGTGTAGTGTGAATACTGGGAGCATCACCAGCTCCAATGTGTCGTGTCCGCCTAGGACGAGGTCCTGGCTCAGTAGCTTGTGACTGGTCTTCCATTTCAACCTAATCTGGAAGCTCCTCGTTCAATATATTCTGCTGTACCTGCAAATGTTCACGAGGTAACTTGTCTATGTTGTACGAGTATGGGATGAGATTTTCACTATCCTTGGATCTCGTATGCATGCAAGTGGGTTTTGATAGCAGAAACGGACACTCGACCAAGGCTTGATCGAGTGTTACTATCGAGTGTTCTAGGTAATGAGAAAATCACAGCGCTTGAGCGTCGTGATCGAGTGTTCCTGCAAAACAGCCAAACCCCAGAAACAAGCTATAAAGAACGGAATAATCAGAACACACACTTAGAACTTAGTCTCAGGAAACTGATAATTCTAATTGTAGCTAACTAAAACCCATTTGGCAGACACATCACCTATGCAGTCAACGAATCTGCCAAGGACAGGAAAAAACGCAATTGGATCCCCACTAACAAGTGGTACTGAGACCCAGCTATAGATGACAAACAATCTTGATGCTCGAATCACAAACGGTCTCGCTATGGAAACTCTCAGTAAGAGGTGCTGAGAAAACTGCTCCTCGCCAAGTTCGAGAAAGGAGACATGAGGGTGGCCGATTCTGAATAGCGTTTGTATAACAATCATGCCCGATCCAACACTCGAGGATCTCGATCGAAACAGGCCCACGAAAGCCGATGGAGAACCACCACAAAAACGTGTTGACCATGACAGAGAGCTCCACCCCCGCCCCCTAGGCAGATGATCATGATAATAAGAAGTTTGAGCGAAGGCAACAATTCCATACATGCAATCAAGAACCGTAACCGAGATGCCAACTCACTCAAAATTTACGCCAAAGAGAAACGCGGCTCAACAAACGAGTTCATCACTTTTACCGACGTCGATGCTGAAAGCTTCCAACAACAAAATGACGACCCCATCGTGGTGAAGCTCTACATCACCTACTTCGACGTGAAGAGAGTTCTCGTTGACACGGGAAGCACGGTTGATCTAATATTTAAGGAGTCTCTAAACAAATTATGCATTGCAAAGGCCGAAATGGACTTCGTAGAGATCGCCCGACCATTGACTAGTTTTGATGGAAACTCGATGCTAACATACATGACAGCAAAACTCCCGGTGTGTCTCACAAGTACGACCAGATGGACCAAATTCTTTGTCTTTGATAGACCAACAATGTACAACATCATCCTCCACACTCCTTGGATCCATTCGATGAAAGCAGTTGTCTCAAGTTAACACTAATGCATCAAGTTACAGGGTATCAGAACATTTCTAAACTATGTTTAACTTGATCCCTTAGATGGCACATTGGCAGCCTCCGGGTGCGACTATAATATCAATATAATCATATTATTCACATCGGTAAAACAGGGTAAGCCGGACCATAATTATTTTCCTAAAAATGCCTAAGTCGAGCTTAGTTCTCACATCGGCAAAAAGGGTAAATTGGACCATAATTTTGTTCCTAAAAATGTATAAGCCGAGCTCAATTCTTGCATCAGCAAACCAGGGTAAACCGGACCATAATTATGTTCCTAAAATGCATAAGCCGAGCTCAGTTCTCACATTTGCAAAACAAGATAAACCAAAGCATAATTATGTTCCAAACACCTAAATATAAGCCGAGTACACCACTCGCACAGCACGACAGGTAATCCAAATCGTAGTTTTACTGCTAATATACCTAAGCCGAACAAGATACTCGCTTTGACAAAGATACTGAGCATAAAAAACAAAATAAACCGTAACAAGTCATATATAATGGCGGCGGCCAAAAATCCAAAGACAAAAGAAAAGGGTGAAGAAAAGCAACACAACTCATCACACTTAGGTCGGTCTCGCAAAAACAAAACAAGCCAACTCATAACAATAGTTCAAATATAATCCCACTCCTAGTCATCTTCAACGACCTCGGCATATGTGACCGATGGTTTATGACGAATCTTCTCCTCATAAACCCTCCTCTCCTCAGCATGCCGAACTCGTTCAGCAGCTACCTACTCAGTCAACCTTTCTGACACAGTCTCCATTTTGTCCACACCTTCCTCATATACTACGAGATGTCTAGCGACTTCGTCCTCGGCTTCGTCAACTCTCTCAAACAGCCTCGCCACCTCGGCTTCAAGTGCCCGTTTAGCTTCTTTCTCTGGAGCCAACTCTTGACTCTACTCAACGGCCCTCGCCTCGCACTCTTTTGCCTGTTTATGATACTTGAACACATCTTGTTTCAATCTCTTCACTTCTTCCTCCTCGGCAAGATGGTCCTCATAGCTCTCTCTGATGAGGTTGACAATGTTGTACAACTACAAAAACAAACATACGCCATCTACATTCAACACAAACACGCAAAATGACGAAAGAAACGAGATAAAACCTCGGCCATTAGGACGGCCACATCACCGAAAAGTTCACCCTCGGCCATATTCTTCGGGGAGCCACGCGTCGAATCTTTGGTTATGGAAAAACTGCATACTTATTTCGCAATCTTTTCTGAGTGGACACTGGCCTCGATACCCCATGTCGAAGCCAAACAATGGTCCTCGATCCACAGTAGGACACCTCCCAGTTCGACCCCTTTTCCTTGTGCGAGCCGCAGATGGCGTGGGCCTCGTCTGTTGCCATCTAGACATGGAGACTCTAAAAGGAGGAACATACTCTAAAATGAGGAGACTTTTTTTGAGAAAAAAACTGTAATTGAATTCTTGGCCTAATCAATTTTGTAGGCGCTCATATTTGCTACTTAATAAACAAATTTCTTAATAAACAAATTTACCTTATCATTATCTATCTAAATTTTCATACTAATCCCATTATAAACGCTTTGGATATGGATAGTTTCTATTATTTTTTAGAAGAAAATACTTTTATACACATATACCTGCGTATAATTGGCGGAATAGAAAATAATACTTCTTTTTTCGGATAGAACTAATTCAAAATAGAAAAAACGACAATACAGACATGTAATCATTTGACTAGAACAGTTTCTCGATTGATAAAAACTATATAGAATTTGTCATACGAGTTTGTTGTGGATTTCTAACGGTTTTGTAATGATTTTTAATTCTCAACCTCCTAGATCCAAATGAGAAATACATTAAAAATCTATTAGGAAAATATTTTTTTCATATGGAATCCGACAGATTTGTTATCGGAACTCAACTTTATTATTTTTATATAAGTTACCTTATATTCACAATAAAATTCTTGCTGGTTATTATTTTTTGATAGAAAAGTATTAAGGTGTTAAATCTTACACATTACTTCACAAAAGAAGAGAAATAAACTTAGAACATAGGTCTTAGTGAAGGCTGTTTCCTGCTAGGTCCTGATGGTGGAATTGGAACACCTTTGGGTAACATTCCAAAAACGAGACGTTGTGATGGTGACCACATATTTATTCTGGCTTTGGTTGCAACCGGTGGATATGGTCCTTTGTGGCTAGGTCCTGAGGGTGGGACGAGTTGTCTTCTAACAAGTACATGATCATCTTCCGATTGGTAATGTAAATTCATTCTGGTGGCTTCAAGAACACCAACATACAGGAATATAAACAATATTATCACAGGAGAGAAATTTCATTTCGTCATTTCAAGATGATTTTTTTTTATGTTGCAATATGTTGATTAAGTTTTTCTTTTATAATGTTTTTATGAAACTTACCTGATTCTATTGTAATGGTAATGTGTTCATGGTATGTTTGACTACTGTTAATTAACATTTGATCTTATCCTTCAAGTTTTGAGATTTTATCCCCAATTTGTGGGATTTTAACATCAACTTTTAATATTTTATCTTTATAATTATTATATAACAAAATATTCTTCTTTTTAAAAAATTTTCAACCATACATTAATTAGAAAATCATTTAAATTATGATCTTACCAAAAGGGGCAAAACATTCACTCGAATCTTATCTCCTTTCGATTTTCTAGTTCCTCTAAAATCCAATATTAACTCTCATACATAGAAGAAATCAATTTAAATGAGAAATTGGGATTTTTGTGAGTTAAGATTTCGAATTAAGGATTTTTCTTGGATCTCTTAGTAATCAAAACGCACAGTTTTGACTAGCAGAGATTCATTAACGACTCAACTATAATTCATTATCTTGTTTGGAGACAAGAGAATTGATTGTTTGTTTTTCCCTTTTTCGTATGATCAAAACTGAAAAGACATTTTCTATTACAAAACCAATCCGAAATTGGTTGCTTAGACCTTGATTTCTAGAGCATAAATTATTGGACTCAGTTTTTAAATGATGTAATGCTATAGTAAATATTTCTTCGTAAAAGTTTTTCAGAAATTCCAAAAATTCACTTTGTCGAAACATGTATTGTCATCCTAGATTTTATAACAAAAATCAGATTTTTTTCTTTTATTTCACAATATCCTCAATATAGGTTCCAAAGTATTCATCATTTTTCAATCAATTTACCGTCATTTTTGCGTTTTTTATTTATTATTTTATTCATCTGACAGTGGCATGATAAGCTTGCCATTGCCATGGACTTAATCACTCACAAACAAAGGTCCAAGCGAGGATCCTTGGAAAGGAAAAGTGGCTGAATGAACCTTCTATGTATAAGAGAAGGTTTCAAGTTTCTTTATTATGTTATTGTCGTTTACAGCTTAAAGAACTGTCGTTTTATCCTTGTAAGGATTTATAAGCCAAAAACCTAAGGGGAAAACTTTAGACGATTACAAAGTAAATTATCACCGCAAATCCCTAGCTCTCTCTCTAATTTTCCGATCTCGTGAGCTGCGTTCTTCACCGTCAGTTCACTATTCCATTCTTTTTTCTTCCTTCATCTTTATTCTTCTGCTCACCCCTCATTCTCACGGCCTCTATCTCTGTGTTTGCAGACGAAAATCGATAGCAGGATCTATCATTGGTATATGAGCTTGTGATTCAATGGCACCTTCATTGGAACCAGCCGAAGCTTCTTTCTGTGTCGAATTCTAGCTAGGGATGATTCGACAAGGTCAGGAGGAAGATGGGAAGCTTTTGAGGGAGACACTGGCAATGCTAAGTGCTAGGATCAATGTGATGGAGAGCAGACAGGTGGAAGACACCTACGCAACCGTTTTGTGCGCCAGAGGTGGCGTATAAGACCCCGAGAAAGGACCAATGAATTGCGGACCTCATCCAGAACGAGACCGCGATCACGGAGATGGGATCCTTCCGTTACCAGATCTGTCAATACCACATCACCGTCATCAAGGATCCTCCTCAGTCCATAAATACGACGACCAAAAGGTAACTTCCCCAGCCTCTACTGTAGATGTTTGTACCAATGTTTGAGGGTCGGGATGCGGATGAATGGGTTTATAGGATGGAGAGGTATTTCGAAAATCATCAAATATCTGAAAGGGATAAGTTGAGTGTAGTGTGTCAGTGCATGACTGGAAGTGCCATTAAGTGGCTAAAAATGTCCCAAGACCGGGAAGACATGAGTTGTTGGCTGGCCTTTAAGGAATTATTCTTAGCTAGGTATAAGCCGACCTATGGGGGCACCGCTTTTGGTCTGTTATATAAGTTGAGACAGACAGGGAGTGTGAACGAGTATAGGGAGGAGTTTGGATCTCTCTGTTCAGATCTTCCAGAGATTCCAATGACAGCCTTGGACGAAATGTATTTAGGCGGTCTTAGGAAGGAAATAAGAGACCTTGTGGTCAGATGTTGCCCCATTAATTTGAAGCATATGTTCAAATTATCTAAGATAGTTGAGGATCAGGAGGCAGAGAATCACTCATGGGGGCAGAGGAATGGGTTTAAACAGACTTCTGTGCCGCACAATAATCCCAACCGAACCTCTTTTAACTTGAATGTGAGGAGCACAACAGTAGTACCCTTCTGAAGGGTAGAAGAAGAGAGGAAGGAGGGTAGGAAGAACTTTACATGAAACAGGGCGGGGCCACAACCTTTGTAGGCACTGCGGGGAGAAGTCGTTCCCATGGCATAAGTGTCGCTCAAATCAGAGATTTAGAGAGTTGGGAATGGAGGAAGAGTTGGGAAATGAGAACATAGATGCTGAGTTAGAAAACTTGGAACGTCAAGAAGTCAGCTGTGAGACACCAAAATTAGAGCATATCCGATTCTTATCATTGACTGGAATCTCCATGGAGAAGTCTCTACGTCTGTTAGCTGAGTTGAATGGGACAGAAGTAGTAGTTTTGGTGGACTCCGGTGCGACATGTAACTTCACCTCCAAGCCTCTAGTGGAGAAGTTGAGGCTGAAGGTGAAGGATACAAAACCCTTCTCAGTGTCAGTGGGTGATGGAAAGATTATTAAGAGTAAAGGGAAGTGTGAGGCGGTAGTGTTGAAGTTACCCGGAGTGGAAATAATAGAGGAATTCTGGTGTTTTGATCTCGGCACTACCGATCTAGTACTAGGGTATTCCTAGTTGGCAAAGCTGGGAGAGACTAAGATAAATTGGGAAATACACCAACTAGCGAGGACCAAATACATTATTTGGTCGAGTTGTCAGAGTTGTTCGAGAATACAGAGACTGAATCCAAAGTGACACATCCGCGGGTAGTAGAACAAATCTTGGAGGAGTACCGAGAGGTGTTTAGGTCTCCGCAAGGGCTACCACCAGCGAGGAACCGAGAACATGCCATAACTCTAAAAGAAGGTTCTGGTCCTATCAACTGTAGGCCCTATAGGTATTCCTTCAGGCAAAATAACGAGATCGAGAAGCTGGTGGAGGAAATGTTAACCTCGGGCATCATCACTCCGAGAATTAATAAGGTTATGGTGCCAGATCGTTACCCATAACCTTATTTAAGAAAAATGAAAAAAGACGGAGGATGGAGATTCTGCGTGGACTACAGGGCCCTTAATAAGATTATGGTGCCAGATCAGTACCCAATTCCCGTGATAGAAGAGTTGTTGGATGAGTTAAGCGGAGCAACAGTCTTTTCGAAGGTGGACCTGAAGTCAGGTTACCATCAGATTCGGGTCAAGGATGCTGATGTGCATAAAACGGCGTTTAGGACTCATGAGGGACATTATCAATTCCGAGTGATGCCTTTCGGATTAACGAATGCACCTGCAACCTTCCAAAGCGTTATGAACAAGATTTTCCGACCCTATCTCAGGAAGTTTGTATTGGTGTTTTTCGACGATATTCTGATTTACCAAAAGGGACAAAACATTCACTCGAATCTTATCTCCTTTCGATTTTCTAGTTCCTCTAAAATCCAGTAATAACTCTCATACAGGGAAGAGAAATTGAGATTTCTGTAAGTTAGGATTTCAAATTAGGGATTTTTCTTTGATCTCTTAGTAATCAAAACACACAGTTTCGACTAGTAGAGATTCATTAACGACTCAACTTTAATTCATTATTTAGTTTGGAGACAAGATAATTAATTTTTTGTTTTCCCCTTTTCGTAAGATCAAAACTGAAATGACATTTTCTATTACAAAATCAATCTGAAATTGGTTGCTTAGACCTTGATTTCTAGAGCATATATTATTGGACTCAGTTTTTAAATGATGTAATGCTATAGTAAATATTTCTTTTGTAAAAAAATTTCTGAAATTCCAAAAATTCTCTTTGTGGAAACATGTATTGTCATCCTAGATTTTGTAACAAAAATCAGATTTTTTTCTTTTATTTCACAATATCCTCAATATAGGTTCCAAAGTATTCATTTTCTTTTCAATCAATTTACTGTCATTTTGCATTTTTTATTCATTATTTTATTCATTTGACATTGGCGGTAACAAACAATAACCTTAGTGAAGAAACAGTGGCGTATGTGACCGCGGCGGCATCTTCCTTTACTTGAGAATCCTCCTCAACTATGCCTTCCGCATGTACAAGTTTCATACGAGGATCATCGTTTTCTTGCATTGCGCTTATATATACGCTCATATGACGAATTCTCTCATCATAAACCCTCCTCTCCTCCGCATGTTGAACCCGTTCAGCAGCTACCTTCTCTGTCAACCTTTTTCACATAGTCTCCATTTTGTCCACACCTTCCTCATATATTACGAGATGTCTAGCGACTTCGTCCTTGGCCTCGTCAACTCTCTCATGCAGCCTCGCCACCTCGGCTTCAAACGCCCGTTTAGCTTTTTTCTCTGGAGCCAACTCTCGACTCTACACAACGGCCCTCGCCCCACACTCATTTGTCCGTTTACGATACTTGAACACATATTGTTTCAATCTCTTCACCTCTTCCTCCTCGCCAAGACGGTCCTCATAGCCCTCTCTCATGAGGTTGACAGTGTTGTACAACTACAAAAAAAACAGACGCCGTCAGTACATTCAACACAAACACGTAAGATGATCAAAGATAAGAAATCAAACCTTGGCCATTAGGACGGCCACATCACCGACAAGTTTACCCTCAGCCATCTTCTTCGGGGCGCTATGCGCCGAACACTTCAGTTATGGAACAACTGCAAACTTATTTCGCAATTTTTGCTGAGTGGACACTGGCCTCAATACCCCCATGTCAAAGCTAAACAATGGTCCTCGATCCATGGAAGGACACCTGCCAGTACGACCCCTTTTCCTTGTGCGAGCCACATATGGCTCACCGGAATACTCATAAAGCATCTTGGACAAGTCTCGGGTTACACGTAGCGGTCAAATGTCGAGGAGATAAGACCATAGCCTAACCCCCAGAAACAACAAACTCTCCAAGCAAAGCAACATCAGCCTCGGTTCGATCGGCCTCGAACTTGGCCTCGATCGTGGCCATGACCCTAGTGTTGGTTGTACCAGCGTCGGCTGCATCGGCCTTGGCATTGCCAGCCATAGCCACCTCTTCGTCCTCCAGGCCGAGTATCAGTAACTCAATGGCAAAATCCTCTGCATAATTTAACATTCTTCTTCTTTGTTGTATCCATCACCTCGACACTACACGACGACACCAAAATACCAGACTTAACAATTTTGTTTAAAAAAAATGGGAAGCAAATAGCACGATCATACCTTTTCTTACTTTCCTTAAGCTACGTCTGAATTTATCGGTATGGTGTCTGGCCAACGATGCGCGCTAAGTTGCTTATTACGATTGATGTTGGTGAATGTGATTTGGAAAATGAGAACGACTGGCCATGTCATCTGAAGACCACATCAACATCGGTTACCACGTCATCGAGTATGTTTCGAGCATAGTGGGCCTTGTCTGTTGCCAACTGGGCCTGGACTTCGTTGGTCGGCCCATTGGCCAACCAGGACAAAAATAGCTATAAAAAGAGGAACATACTCTAAAATGAGGGGACTCTATTTGGGAAAAAAAATTGTAATCGGATTTTTGCCCTTGTTATTTTTGTAGTCGCACATATTAGCTAATTAATAAACAAATTTCTTACCTTATTATTATCTATTTTAATTTTAGTACTAATCCCGGTATGAAGCAAGCTACCAAGCAGTTCATTAAGGCGTGTCAAATCTGCCAAACCTGTCAGTACTCGACCTTGAAACCCGCAGGCTTATTGAACCCATTATTTGTTCCTAATTAGATATTGTCGGATTTGAGCATGGATTTTATTGAGGGGTTACCGAAGTCACGAGGGTACAACTTTATACTGGTAGTAGTGGACAGACTTAGCAAATCGGGCCATTTTATCCCACTTAAACACCCATATACAGCAAAGCACCGGTGGCAGCCGCCTTCATACAACATATAGTGAAGCTCCACGGCTTCCCCGAGACCATCGTAACAGACGGAGACAAGATATTCCTCAGCAGGTTCTGGTCTGAACTCTTCAAGGCTTAGGGGACAGAACTACGAAAGAGTAGCGCGTATCACCCCCAGACCGACGGGCAGACAGAAGTGCTCAATCGATGTCTGGAATCCTATTTGCGCTGCTTCATTCGAGAGAAACCGTCAAGCTGACTAAGATGGTTACCGTGGGCGGAATATTCTTACAACACTGCATATCATACTACCATTAAGATGTCTCTTTTCCAAGTTGTGTATGGGCGAGAACCCCCCAAGTTACTCTGTTATGGGGACATTCCAACAAGTAATGAGCTGGTCGAAGAGTTGCTCAAAGACAGAGACATCCTGGTTCAGAAACTGAGAGTTCATATGTCAGAAGCTCAGTGACTGATGGCACACTGCCAACTATAAGAGGAGAGACAAACAGTGGGAAGTGGGGGATTCAGTCTTTGTGAAGTTGCAGCCCTACAGACAAAAATCCGTGTCTCAACGCCTCAGCGAGAAGTTGGCCTCGTTACTTTGGTCCTTTTATGATAGTACAGAAAATAGGCCGAGTTGCCTACAAGTTACAGCTACCTGAGGGATCTCTGATTCACTCAGTTTTCCACGCATCGCAGTTGAAGACGGCTGTTCCCACAGAAATGCACAGTTCAGTCATACCTCCAGAGTTCAACAGGGACACGGCCCAAGAGACACAACCCGACTCTGTCGTAGCATTACAGAAAGGTTCACATGGTTCTGGTCCAGAGGCTTTGATACACTGGGAGAACTCCTTGGACAGCGAAGATTCTTGGGAAGCAATCACCGAACTGCAGGAACGATTTCTGGACTTTTACCTTGAGGACAAGGTGAGTCATTTACGAGTGGGTACTGATAAGCTTGCCATTACCATGGACGTAATCACTCGCAAACAAAGGTCCAAGCGAGGATCATTGGAAAGGAAAAGTGGCTGAATGAACCTTCTATGTATAAGAGAAGGTTTCAAGTTTCTTTATTTATGTTATTGTCGTTAACAGCTAAAAGAACTGTTGTTTTATCTTTGTATGGCTTTATAAGCCAAAAATCTAAGGGGAAAACTTTAGACGATTACAAAGTAAATTATCACTGCAAATCCCTAGCTCTCTCTCTAATTCTCCGATCTCGTGAGCTTCATTCTTCACCGCCAGTTCACTATTCCATTTTTTTTCTTCCTTCATCTCTATTCTTCTTCTCACCCCCTCATTCTCACGGCCTCTATCTCTGTGTTTGCAGACGAAAATTGATAGCAGGATCTATCATGACAATAACAAACAATAACCTTAGTGAAGAAACAGTGGCGTATGTGACCGTGGCGGCATCTTCCTTTACTTGGGCATCCTCCTAAACTATGCCTTCCGCATGTACCAGTTTCAGACGAGGATCATCGTCTTCCTGCATCGCGCTTATATATACGCTTAGATGACGAGATCTCTCCTCATAAACCCTCCTCTCCTCAGCATGTTGAATATGTTCAACAGCTACCTTCTCTGTTAACCTTTTTGACACAGTCGCCTTTTATCCACACCTTCCTCATATATTACAAGATGTCTAGCGACTTCGTCCTCGGCCTCGTCAACTCTCTCAAACAGCCTCGCCACCTCGACTTCAAGCGCTTGTTTAGCTTTTTTCTCTGGAGCCAACTGTCGACTTTACTCAACGGCCCTCGCCTCGCACTCCTTTGCCCATTTACGATACTTGAACACATCTTGTTTCAATCTCTTCACCTCTTCCTCCTCGGCAAGACGGTCCTCATAGCCCTCACTGATGAGGTTTACAGTGTTGTACAACAAAACAAACAGATGCCGTCAGTACATTCAACACAAAAACGCAAGATGATCAAAGTGATGACATCAAACCTTGGCCATTAGGACGGCCACGTCACCGACAAGTTCACTCTCGGCCATCTTCTTCGGGGCGCCACGCGCCGAACACTTCGGTTATGGAACAACAACAAACTTATTTCGCAGTCTTTGCTGAGTGGACACTGGCCTTGATACCCCATGTCAAAGCCAAACAATGGTCCTCGATCCACGGCAGGAGACCTCCGAGTTCGACCCTTTTTCCTTGTGCGAGCCGCAGATGATTTTTTTTATGTTGCAATATGTTGATTAAGTTTTTCTTTTATAATGTTTTTATGAAACTTACCTGATTCTATCGTAATGGTAATGTGTTCATGGTATGTTTGACTACTCTTAATTAAGATTTGATCTTATCCTTCAAGTTTTGAGATTTTATCCCCAATTTGTGAGATTTTATCATCAAGTTTTGAGATTTTATCCCCAATTTGTGAGATTTTATCATCAAGTTTTAAGATTTTATCTTTATAATTATTATATAAAAAAATATTCTTCTTTTTTCAAAATTTTCAACCATACATTAATTAGAAAATCATTTAAATTATGATCTTATCAAAAGGGTCAAAACATTCACTCAAATTTTATCTCCTTTCGAATTTCTAGTTCCTCTAAAATCCAGTATTAATACTCATACAAGGAAGAGAAATTGGGATTTTTGTGAGTTAGGATTTCAAATTAGGGATTTTTCTTCGATCTCTTAGTAATCAAAACACACAGTTTCGACTAGCAGAGATTCATTAACGACTCAACTATAATTCATTATTTAGTTTGTAGACGAGATAATTGATTGTTTGTTTTTCCCTTTTTCGTAAGATCAAAACTGAAATGACATTTTCTATTACAAAACCAATCTGAAATTGGTTGCTTAGACCTTGATTTCTAGAGCATATATTATTGGACGCAGTTTTTAAATGATATAATGCTATAGTAAATATTTCTTCGTAAAATTTTTTCAGAAATTCCAAAAATTCTCTTTGTCAAAACATGTATTGTCATCCTAGATTTTGTAACAAAAATCAGATTTTTTTCTTTTATTTCACAATATCCTCAATATAGGTTCCAAAGTATTCATCATTTTTCAATCAATTTACCGTCATTTTTGTGTTTTTTATTTATTATTTTATTCACCTGACACTAGCGGTAACAACCAATAACCTTAGTGAAGAAACAGTGGCGTATGTGACCGCGGCGGCATCTTCCTTTACTTGGGCATCCTCCTAAACTATGCCTTCCGCATGTACCAGTTTCAGACGAGGATCATCGTCTTCCTGCATCGCGCTTATATATACGCCTAGATGACGAGATCTCTCCTCATAAACCCTCCTCTCCTCAGCATGTTGAATCCGTTCAGCAGCTACCTTCTCTGTTAATCTTTTTGACACAGTCGCCTTTTATCCACACCTTCCTCATATATTACAAGATGTCTAGCGACTTCGTCCTCGGCCTCGTCAACTCTCTCAAACAGCCTCGCCACCTCAGCTTCAAGCGCCTGTTTAGCTTTTTTCTCTGGAGCCAACTGTCGACTCTACCCAACGGCCCTCGCCTCGCACTCCTTTACCCGTTTACAATACTTGAACACATCTTATTTCAATCTCTTCACCTCTTCCTCCTCGGCAAGACGGTCCTCATAGCCCTCTCTGATGAGGTTTACAGTGTTGTACAACAAAACAAACAGACACTGTCAGTACATTCAACACAAAAACGCAGGATGATCAAAGTGATGAGATCAAACCTTGGCCATTAGGACGGCCACGTCACCGACAAGTTCTCCCTCGGCCATCTTCTTCGGGGAGCCACGCGCCGAACACTTTGGTTATTGAACAACAACAAACTTATTTCGCAGTCTTTGCTGAGTGAACACTGGCCTTGATACCCCATGTCAAAGCCAAACAATGGTCCTCGATCCACGGCAGGAGACCTCCCAGTTCGACCATTTTTCCTTGTGCGGACCACAGATGGCTCACCGGAATACTCATAAAGCATCTTGGACAAGTCTCGGGTGACACGTAGCGGTTAACTGCCGAGGAGACAAGACCATAGTCTGACCCCCAGAAACAACAAACTCTCCAAGCAAAGCAACATCAGCCTCGGTTCGATCGGCCTCGAACATGGCCTCGACCGTGGCCATGACCCCAGTGTTGGTTGTACCAGCGTCGGCTGCACCGGCCTTGGCATTACCAGGCAAAGCCACCTCCTCGTCCTCCAGGCTGAGTATCAGTAATTCAATGGCAAAATCCTCTGCATAATTCAACATTCTTCTTCTTATCACCTCGACACTACACGACGACGCCACAATACCAGACTTAACAATTTTGTTTTTTAAAAAATGGGAAGCAAATAGCACGATCATACCTTTTCTTAGTTTCCCTAAGTTACGTCTGACTTTATCTGTATGGATGTCTGGCCACCGACGCGCACTAAGTTGCTTAATACGATCGAGGTTGGCGAATGTGATCTGGACACTAAGAACAACTAGCCATGTCATCTGAAGACCACATCAACATCGGTTACCACGTCATCGAGCATGTTTCGAGCATAGTGGGCCTTGTCTGTTACCAACTGGGCCTGGACTTCGTTGGCCGGCTCCATCGGCCCTCCAGGACAAAAATAGCTATAAAAGGAGGAACATAGTCTAAAATGAGGAGACTCTTTTTGAGAAAAAAACCAGTAACCGGATTTTTGACCTTGTCATTTTTGTAGTCGCTCATATTTGCTACTTAATAAACAAATTTCTTACCTTATCATTATCTATCTTAATCTTAGTACTAATCATGGTACAAACGCTTTGGATATGGATAGTTGCTACTAAGATACCTTTATACATATACCTGCGTATAATTGGCGGAATAGAAAATAATACTTATGTTTTGGATAGAACTAATTATGTACTAAGGATAAGCCGCATATGTATATAGATAAAAGCATACATAATTTTTTACTTGGGGCACGATGAAAAACAACAATACAGACATGTAATCATTTTACTAGAACAGTTTCTCGATTGATAGAAACTATATAGAACTTTGCCATACGAGGTTGTTGTGGATTTCTAAACAGTTTTGTAATGATTTTTAATTCTCAACCTCCAAGATTCAACTAAGAAGAAATACATTAAAAATCTATTAGGAAAATATTTTTTTCATATGGAATCCGACAGATTTGTTATCGAAACTCAACTTTATTATTATTATATAAGTTACCTTATATTCACAATAAAATTCTTGCTGGTTATTACTTTTTGATAGAAAAGTATTAAGGTGTTAAATCTTACACATTACTTCACAAAAGAAGAGAAATAAACTTAGAACATAGGTCTTAGTGGAGGCTGTTTCCTGCTAGGTCCTGATGGTGGAATTGGAACCCCTTTGGGTAACATTCCAAAAACGAGACGTTGTGATGGTGACCACATATTTATTCTGGCTTTGGTTGCAACCGGTGGATATGGTCCTTTGTGGCTAGGTCCTGAGGGTGGGACGAGTTGTCTTCTAACAAGTACATGATCATCTTCCGATTGGTAATGAAAATTCATTCTGATGGCTTCAAGAGCACCAACATAGAGGAATATAAACAATATTATCACAGGAGAGAAATTTGATTTCGTCATTTCAAGATAATTTTTTTTATGTTGCAATATATTGATTAAGTTTTTCTTTTATAATGTTTTTGTGAAACTTACCTGATTCTATTGTAATGGTAATGTGTTCATAGTATGTTTGACTACTCTTAATTAACATTTGATCTTATCCTTCAAATTTTGAGATTTTATCCCCAATTTTTGGGATTTTATCACCAAGCTTTAAGATTTTATCTTTATAATTATTATATAACAAAATCTTCTTTTCCAAATTTTCAACCATACATTAATTAGAAAAATCATTTAAATTATGATCTTACCAAAATGGGGCAAAACATTCACTCGAATCTTATCTCCTTTCGATTTTCTAGTTCTTCTAAAATCCAGTATTAACTCTCATACAGGGAAGAGAAATTGGGATTTTTGTGAGTTAGGATTTCGAATTAGGGATTTTTCTTCGATCTCTTAGTAATCAAAACACACAGTTTCGACTAGCAGAGATTCATTAACGACTCAACTATAATTCATTGTTTAGTTTGGAGACAAGAGAATTTATTGTTTGTTTTTCCCTTTTTCGTAAGATCAAAACTGAAATGACATTTTCTATTACAAAACCAATCTGAAATTGGTTGCTTAGACCTTGATTTCTAGAGCATATATTATTGGACGCAGTTTTTAAATGATATAATGCTATAGTAAATATTTCTTCGCAAAATTTTTTCAGAAATTCCAAAAATTCTCTTTGTCAAAACATGTATTGTCATCCTAGATTTTGTAACAAAAATCAGATTTTTTTCTTTTATTTCACAATATCCTATATATAGGTTCCAAAGTATTCATCATTTTTCAATCAATTTACCGTCATTTTTGTGTTTTTTATTTATCATTTTATTCACCTGACACTAGCGGTAACAACCAATAACCTTAGTGAAGAAACAGTGGCGTATGTGACCGCGGCGGCATCTTTCTTAACTTGGGCATCCTCCTTAACTATGCCTTCCGCATGTACCAGTTTCAGACGAGAATCATCGTTTTCCTGCATCGCGCTTATATAGACTCCCATATGACGAATTCTCTCATCATAAACCCTCCTCTCCTCAGCATGTTGAACCCGTTCAGCAGCTACCTTCTCTGTCAACCTTTTTGACACAATCTCCATTTTGTCCACACTTTCCTCATATATTACGAGATCTCTAGCGACTTCATCCTCGGCCTCGTCAACTCTCTCACGTAGCCTCGCCACCTTCGTCTTCAAACGCCCGTTTAGCTTTTTTCTCTGGAGCCAACTCTCGACTCTACACAACGGCCCTCGCCTCGCACTCATTTGCCCGTTTACGATACTTGAACACATATTGTTTCAATCTCTTCACCTCTTCCTCCTCGGCAAGACGGTCCTCATAGCCCTCTCTCATGAGGTTGACAGTGTTGTACAACTACAAAAAAACAGACGCCGTCAGTACATTCAACACAAACACGCAAGATGATCAAAGATAAGAGATCAAACCTTGGCCATTAGGTTGGCCACGTCACCGACAAGTTTACCCTCAGCCATCTTCTTCGGGGCGCCATGCGCCGAACACTTCAGTTATGGAACAACTGCAAAATTATTTAGCAATCTTTGCTGAGTTGACACTGGCCTCAATACCCCCCATGTCAAAGCCAAACAATGGTCCTCGATCAACGGCAGGACACCTGCCAGTTCGACCCCTTTTCCTTGTGCGAGCCGCATATGGCTCACCGGAATACTCATAAAGCATTTTTAACAAGTCTTGGGTTACACGTAGCAGTCAACTGCCGAGGAGATAAGACCATAGTCTGACCCCCATAAACAACAAACTCTCCAAGCAAAGCAACATCAGCCTCGGTTCAATCGGCCTCGAACTTGGCCTCGACCGTGGCCATGACCCCAGTGTTGGTTGTACCAGTCTCGGCTGCACCGGCCTTGGCATTGCCAGCCAAAGCCACCTCCTCGTCCTCCACGCCGAATATCAGTAACTCAATGGCAAAATCCTCTACATAATTCAACATTCTTCTTCTTTGTTGTATCCATCACCTCGACACTACACGACGACGCCACAATACCAGACTTAACAATTTTGTTTAAAAAAAAATGGGAAGCAAATAGCACGATCATACCTTTTCTTACTTTCCCTAAGCTACGTTTGACTTTATCGGTATGGATGTCTTGCCACCGACGCGCGCTAAGTTGCTTATTACGATCGATGTAGGTGAATGTGATCTGGAAACTGAAAACAACTGGCCATGTCATCTGAAGACCACATCAACATCGGTTACCACGTCATCGAGCATGTTTTGAGCATACTGGGCCTCGTCTGTTGCCAACTGGGCCTGGACTTCGTTGGCCGGCCCATCGGCCAACCAGGACAAAAATAGCTATAAAAGGAGGAACACACTCTAAAATAAAGAGACTCTGTTTGGAAAAAAAAATTGTAATCGGATTTTTGTCCTTGTTATTTTTGTAGTCGCACATATTAGCTACTTAATAAACAAATTTCTTACCTTATTATTATCTATTTTAATTTTAGTACTAATCCCGGTATAAACGCTTTGGATATGGATAGTTGCTATTATTTTTTAGAAGAAAATACCTTTATACATATACCTGCGTATAATTGGCGGATTAGAAAATAATACTTATTTTTTTGGATAGAACTAATTATGTACTAAGGATAAGCCGCATATGTATATGTATAAAGCATACATAATTTTTTCCTTGGAGCACGATTGGAATTCAAAATAGAAAAAAAAGAAACAACAATACAGACATGTAATCATTTAACTAGAACAGTTTCTCGATTGATAGAAACTATATAGAATTTTGTCGTACGAGTTTGTTGTGGATTTCTAACGGTTTTGTAATGATTTTTAATTCTCAACCTCCTAGATCCAACTGAATAATACATTTATAATCTATTAGGAAAATATATTTTTCATATGGAATCCGACAGATTTGTTATGGGAACTCAACTTTATTATTTTTATATAAGTTACCTTATATTGAGAATAAAATTCTTGCTGGATATTCTTTTTTGATAGAAAAGTATTAAGGTGTTAAATCTTACACATTACTTCACAAAAGAAGAGAAATAAACTTAGAACATAGGTCTTAGTGGAGGCTCGTTCCTGCTAGGTCCTGATGGTGGAATTGGAACACCTTTGGGTAACATTCCAAAAACGAGACGTTGTGATGGTGACCACATATTTATTCTGGCTTTGGTTGCAACCGGTGGATATGGTCCTTTGTGGCTAGGTCCTGAGGGTGGGACGAGTTGTCTTCTAACAAGTACATGATCATCTTCCGATTGGTAATGTAAATTCATTCTGGTGGCTTCAAGAACACCAACATAGAGGAATATAAAAAATATTATCACAGGAGAGAAATTTCATTTCGTCATTTCAAGATGATTTTTTTTATGTTGCAATATGTTGATTAAGTTTCTGGAAGCCCTAAATACTGCCCGAACCCTCCGATGTTACGGATCCCCAAAATTTGTTGGATTTCGGTTTGTAAATCTGACCCAATATGCTTACCAAATTGTATTGACGATTTGTCAAAATTAATTTGTTGTCTCGACCTTTGTTCATATTCAGCCAAAATCTTGAGAATATGTGTGGCCTCTGCTTTAGTAGCTTGACAAAAAAATAATGTATCATCCGAAAAAAGAAGATGCGAAATAGACGGACTGTCTCTAGCTATTTTTATACTGGTAATAGAATTTTCCTGTTCCGCCTTACGCAACTTAGCTATAAGAACCTCAATACATAGGATAAAAAGATATGAGGATATAGGATCCCCTTGCCGTAGCCCTCTCTGGGGGACAATGCGCCCTCCTGGGACCCCATTAATTATTACCGAATACTCTACACTCATAATACACTTTATCCATTTGTCACAAAATCCCAAATTTTCCATTACCACTGCTAGGAAATTCCCTTCCACTCTATCATACACTTTCCTCATATCTATTTTTATTGTCATGAACTTGCTACTTATCGACCTATTTGTTTGTAACGCATGTACCATTTCCTGAGCAATCATAATATTATCCGAGATTAATCAACCTGCTACAAAAGGTGACTTTGTTTCCGATACATATTTGGTAATACTCTCTTTAACCTCAAGCACATATTTTTTGCTATTATTTTTTTACCCAATATTACACAAACTAATTGGCCAAAATTCAGCCAGCTTAGTCGGAACGATTTACCTTAGGAATAAGACATATATTTGTATTATTTAACATCTGGTCAAAAACCCCCGTTCTTAGAAAGTTATCCACGAGTACTATTAGATCTATTTTTTTTAAGTCCCATGAGGACTGGAAAAACAGAGCCGTCATTCCATCTGGACCCGGTGTCTTATCTGGATCCATTTGGAACAAAGCTGTTTTTACCTCCTCTTCAGAAGTAGGTCGCATCAGGAGTTGATTATCCATGTCTGTAACCTTTCTCTCCAAATCGTTCACTATAACCTGTCGTACACCACTACTAGAAAAGAGGTCCGAAAAATAGGCAATTGCTTCCTTCAAAACGTCTTTGTCTTTCTCAACCCACTGGCCCCATTTATCCATTAACCCAATTATCCTATTACGTACTCGCCTCTGTCGCACCACCGTGTAGAAAAACTTAGTGTTTTCATCACCCTCTTTCAACCATTTATTCCTACTTTTTTGTTTCCAGTAAACCTCCCCCTCCATATAAGCCTTCTTAAGTTGAGCATTTGCTTCCCGTAAAGCGATAGTATCAACTATTGTACTAGCATTTTGTAGTTCAATTTTTGTTTTCCAGTGAACTATTTCCTGTCTTCCCGACTTTAAATTTTCACATTTCCAATGAGAGATTTCCCTACGACAGAACCTAATTTTCTCGACCAAAGAGGAACTCAACCGCTGCCTAGCAGCACTCCTCTTCTAGCTATGTTCTACTAAATCTTGAACCACACTTTACCCAACCACCGTTTATCAAAGCAAAATCGTTTAGCTTTGACCGTGCATGTCTGATCTTGGAAACATACTAAAATAGATGGTCAGGACCTACCATATCTAGATAATTGATCTCCGCTTTTGGAAATAACTCATGTCTCTCTCTTTTCC